>VZTZ01024866.1:1073559-1196036 GCA_013400955.1 Drymodes brunneopygia | reverse complement strand
CCGCGGCCGGCGCGGGGCAGAGCGAGCGGGGAGGTGCGCGGCCGTGCCGGGCTGGGTGTCAGCCCCTCGCCCGCCGAGCCGCGCCGTGCCCTCGGGGGCGGCGCTGCTCCGCTCCGCCTTGTCCCTCCGTTTTCTGTGCAGCGCCGGGCACCGGGGGAGGGCTCGGGGAATGTCCCGTCCCGTCCCCGGGCTGTCCTGCGCTCGCCTTTGCTGCCTCTTCCTGTAGGGCGAGTTTTGTTCCTTCTCTTTGTTCCTGGGTATTTCCCCCCGAAATCGTTGGCAGAACACCTGACCTGAGAGTTTTCTCGAGCCCCGACTGCCTCGGGCGCGTTTAGGAGAGGAGCTCTGCGGGCGCAGAGCGGCCCTGCCCGTGCCCCTGCCCGGAGGGATGGATGGGTCTGCCGAGGTACCAGCGCCCCAGAGTCCGGTGATACAGTACCACAGACGAGTTAGCAGCAGCTGCCCCACCACAAAGGCCGCCGGGGCTCCACAGCAGTTACTTTTCAGCATTTTGGGTGCTGACTTGCCCTCTGGAGATAGAAAAATCTCCAGTATACCAGTAATGTATCTAAGATATATATAATATATCCATATATGTCAAGTGTGTCAACTATTTGTCTCATTGGTCTTATAGAATAGATGCAGCAGCAGTAAAATAGGATACTTCTTTTAATATAAAATTCTCATTCGTCTTGCAGCACTTCTCTTTCCTCTCTTGAGTGAACTTATCCGAAGTATTTAGTCGGTCTCTCCTTCTGTTGCTCCTTGCTTTCCTCTCTTTCAAAGATACAGTTGGGATTTTTTGTTTTCCCTGATAGGAAGGTTGCTTCCCTTGTGGCTCTCTGCAGCTTGTCACACAAATTGCCACTGCTCTAATACCTAAGTAACAGAAGGCAGAACAAGTTCATTCTTTAATGCTATTAAATACTGATACTGCTACTCTGTTAATCACAAATTGTCTTTATAGGAGAAATACATATATTCCTGAAGTATTAATTTTGCACAGTGTTGCATTGAAAGATTATTTATAAAAAGTGAATATAGATGTGTAGAATAGTTACTTAGCTTAGGAGGGCAACTGCACTTCCACTTTTTTAAAAAAAATATTTCTGAAACTAGCTGGACAAGAAGCAAATTGTCCCTCTTACCTAAGTGGGTTTGATCGTAAGGGAAACAGCCAACAAACAGACCTGGGGAAGAAGGGTCTGCTCAGTTACCATATCTAGAAAGGCTTGCTCGCTAATGCAGTACAATTGCTAAGTTTTTATGATGGTGACATTCTCTGGCATTGTCCTGTGGCAAAAATGTCTTGACAGGTTGGTGACAAATACCTAATACATTTTTGTTTTCTAGTTCTACAAGAAAAAATGTAATACTCTGCATAGTTCTGAGTACACTTAACAGAACAGCTCATTTGAAGGACCAGCTTGTGACGATAAGATTAATTTTGTTTCATTAAACACTCTAATACTGCTGCCAGTGGTTTCCTGGAAGAACTCTTAACACTTGTCATCTCTCTCTCTGACTTAATAAGCATTTCTAGTGTTTCCATTATCAACTTTTTGCATATTCTAAGACTGGGACAGTTCATTATTTTAGGGTATAAATTTGAGTAATATCACAGTGACATGTTGTGCTGTACAATACTTAACTCTTTACCCCCCTGCTTCCAAAATGCTTTCAGTACGATGTAAGACGCTGATAAAACTATAGTTAAGTGATATGCTATTGAATTGCAAAGCTCAATAACTGCTTCTCAGTTAATAATTTTATGTTATTGGTGTAATATGCTTAAAGCAGTTGACAGAAGTAACAAAGAAGTAGAAACA
Source organism: Drymodes brunneopygia (assembly GCA_013400955.1). Lineage (NCBI taxonomy): Eukaryota > Metazoa > Chordata > Aves > Passeriformes > Petroicidae > Drymodes > Drymodes brunneopygia. The sequence continues at coordinate 1,194,207 of VZTZ01024866.1, read as the reverse complement.
AAAAAGCTAGTGGTAGTATCATAATGTTCTTGCATATGTTCATGACTTAACATGTGTTAAATCCTGTTTTCATCCAGTCCAGGAGTAAAATATCAGCTGATTTCTAAAGATCTTGGGTGGACCTTTCTTTAATAGTATCATAGCAGAGACAATTGTCCATGCTTTTCTAAGCTGTGACCTACTTTTTATACTGATGGGTAAATGATAGCTTTACATAGACACTGAAAGAGTAACCTTACATAGATGCAACACCAAAAGTCTTGTGCACAGAAGTCATTAATGTTAAATTCTCCAAGGCGGACTAAATGCCAGTACAGTGAGCAGTTCTTCTGTTTTGTCACTTCATTCACAAATATGTGCCATGGTGCCATGCTGCCATCTCTGCATGGGGTACTTGTTCATTAAAGGTTGATCAGTTAAAAGTAAAATGTAATTTAGTGGCAATGAGGACCACAGTTACCAATCTCATTGTTTTAAATGTGGTAAATGTTTGTTGTAAGCCTTATAGAAACCTTATGTGGATTTGGTTTTAGTTGTTTGGGTTTGGTTTTTTTTTGTGTTTTGAATGAGAAACACATTCCCTAAGCTTCATAAGTGTGAACTTGAGAACTGTTTTCTGTCAGAGACAACCCTGTGTGCTCATCTACTGAAAAGATTGTGCAGGAAAATGAGAGAGCAGCATTTTTCAGCTGTTCTCTGAAAACTACAGCTTTGAGTATACTAAGCAAAAATTATTTATTTTGCTTCCTCCTTGTATTATTTGGTGTTTGTAGCACTGGTTTCTCTCTTGGCTACCTCTCTCAAGGTAGCTACCAAGCTACCTTGGCTTTACCTATGTGAAGCAGTGCAAAGTGCATTTTGTTCCATGGTGTTGAGTGCATGTTGTTAATCAGCCAGGGGGATGTGTCACAACACTGATGAGTGCTGGTGCATCCCACTTGCAGATGTCTGTCTTGTGGTGAGAGCCCATAGCTCTGGCGTTTTAGCCTCTGATGGAAGCATCCCATACCTTGGGCTGGAGCATGGGATGGCTCACTCGAATAGGAATCAATCAACAAGTAACTCTGAATTGGGGTTGTCTCTTAAGAGAGAGACAGAGTTTAGGCAACTTAATCCAGGCTAGGGAAGTGTCAGTATCATCTAGAAATGCTCTACCTGCAGATTTGTCTTGGAGTTGGATGTTTTTCATAAGCTATAGTGTTTCCTTGTTATTGAAGCCTAAAAGTCAGAAGGTGTATGTGGTCTTTCCTCATGACATGTGGGAACTAGTTGGAAGCAAATTATTCTTCTGTCAAGGTGTTTACTAAAGGGAGAGAACAGGCACACAAGCAGTTGGAGTGGAGTAACAGATGTGCTGCAAGTTTCATCCTGACGTACCTTGAGATAATTTATTCTAATCTCCCCATACCCTAAGATACCATTGCCTTCAATCAGCATGTACTGAACCTCACTGAGTAGCTCTAATTTCTATTATTAGCATTGTAACATGAAACTCAGTCACGTGTCCAGTATGGGACTTTGTGTTCCTTCTCTTTCTTCTTTTCATATCCCTGCATTCATGAAACGCTACAAAATCAGATACTATAGAAAACACTGTCTAATAGCTTGCTTTATAAAGCTTTTTTTTTTGTCTTAATTTTTCTTCTTCTTATCAGGCTGCGTTCACAGTCTTGAAGAGCCTTCTCCCTGCAGAAAACACTGATACTTCTGCACATAATTCAGTTGCTTGAGTTGCGTTGAAATCACTGTGATGCTGAAGTCTGGTCATGCCTGTCTGCTAGATTTTGGTTTAGATGTCCAAGCATTACACATGAGTGATGATAACAAAGAGTTCCCATCTTCTGAGTCAGGAGGAGTCAAGAGAGACTTGAAAACCTTCTAGGTTTTCTTGGTGCACTGCTATATCGTTGTTCACCTAGTGAGTCTCATGTGCTCTTGGCTTGCAAGTTAGAGATGTCCAAGCAAAATATTGGCTCTGGGCATATATTTGGAGTACAGATTATCCATCTGGTACTCCTCAGGAAGATGAGAGCTATTTTTTAATTAGTTTCTAGAAAAAGGTGAAAAAATATACAAGCAGAATTGCATCTGCTTTTTCTCAGAGGTCTGAGAGTTCCTCTGGCTTTGTCTGTCACACTTCTGTGGTTCGAGGGCCTTCTTGTCTCCCACTGTTTTACTATCCCTTCTCAGCAAGTGTCTCCATCCAATAACAATACTTCTTCTTTTAAGAAATGCAGTTCTTCTGTCCAAGAACTGTCACCATTGATTTAACAGGAGAGCATATCACTGCATAAGAGATATGGTGGATCTCTGCAAGCTCTCGGTCCCTAAGTCTGAACCAGCACATTATCCTAATGGCCTCTGTTTGAAATGAAAATCGTTAGGAGTGGTCCTATCTGATGTATCTCTCTGACTAGGTTCCCTCTGTTAAACTGCTGCAAATGTCTCTTCAATACAAAGATTACAGCACATTAGATAAGTAATGCAGTTTTACAAATAAAATAGAAATCCCAGAAGCAGTGAAGCTTGTGCATGCTATGAGCATATGTTAATATGTCATATTGGCTATAATTTCATCAGTTCCCTCTCTTGGAAAGTTGAGGTTTGATACAAGCACAGCAACATATGTTAGGGGGAGAGAGAGAGTGTCCCAAGCTTTAAATTATGACTAAAAACACTGCTGAGGTAACTTGTATTTTTCAGAATTTGGAGTTGAGAGGAACTCTTCAAGATCAGTGATCTCAATCCCTTTTTCAGCAGGAGTATTAGGCTTTCTGAAAGGTGTTGTTTTGCCAAAAGTGAAATGGGTTCTTTTCCTTGCATCACAGAGTCAAAATACAGCCAAGCGAATACATTGCATGCTTGCTTGTATTGACCAGTTCCGTGAGTATGTTTCAAGAGGCAAGGTAGTAACCCTTGTCACAGACATCTAATCTATCATCTTTTTCAACAACCAGCTTTTATCTTACTAATTCTAGCTGGTGGCTGGTGCACTCTGAAATTGGTTAAGTAATTATTCTCAATCAATAATGTGTAGTACTAAGGTAACAACATACCAGTCACAGGGTTCTTGATTCAGTCACTGGTTTTATTTTTGGAACTTTCCCACTAACATTAGGTGATATTGCTCATAGAAATAAAGAAAAGTGAAGCAAAAGCCAGTCCTCAATTAAAACCTGTATAAGCGTGTTATCTTATTGAGAGGTAAAGTTTTACAAGGAATTCAAGAGGCTTTTCATTATTTAAGGTGAAAATAAAATTAGTGTGTGCTTTAAGTTCTCTGTAAGAAGAAAACTGGGGGGTGCAGAAAGTGATTCCAACTCTTTGTTCTTCTATTGCAGTGTAATATCAAACTAACTGTGTACCCTTCCTTTCAGTTCACATAACCTTTCAAATAAGCTAAAAGATTTAATTCCTGAAATGTTAAGGAGGACAATACAAAATATGCTTCACTTGTATATTTTCTGAAAGAGAAGTAATGGTGAAATTGGTGTGAAGTCATAAAATGCTTCAGCCTTTGTAGCTGGCAAATACAGTTGCAATGTTTTGGTGGTAGTTCTAATTTTGATTATTCTGACATGTGCCAGTAGTACTAACCAAGGCTTACGCCTCAACAATATGGTTTAAAGGTCAAATTAAACATGCATGTGCACAAAGTAAAGCTACCTTTTAAGTTTTTGGACGGCAAGAAGCAAAAAGCCGCTTTTCTTTTTAAGTAATTTATTATTTACTCTGAACTAGACTCTTCCTTTCTTAGCCTGAGCAAGACTTTAAAAAACAGTTCTAGGGAAGGAGCAGCTCTAAGCAGCTGAAATCAACAGTGAAGTATTTCACTACTAAGTTAAATGCTGTTTTATTTGCACTTTGAAGTATGGAAGTAGTTACTATTTGACATCTTGTTCATTGATTTCCTGCCATCCTCTCCCTCCACCCCCGGAGAGATTTTAATCTGGTGTGTGCAGTGTTATGGAAAGGCAGCGGTTCATAACACCAAGCTGTGATGAGTAACCATGGCTATTTCCCCAGCAAGTTATGTGATACAGTTATGCTCTCTGCAATGACGCATTTTATGAATCAAAGCTGGGAGCCTGAGCTGTGACTTGTATGCATGTGGGATTTTGTACTGTAATGTTGTTCTTGTGTTGCTTGCCCACAGTTCTGTGACTATGGATCCTCTTGTTCGACATGGGGTGTTCCCCAGGGATTGGCCTGAGTATGCAGAGATCTGATCTCTGCGGTTTCACTCCGTTTTGGTGTGTTTTTTTATTTTTTAACTTATATGCAGTTGTATTCTATTTCTACATCTGTGTCAGTCTAAATGCTTTTCATAATTTTTGTGATTCAGGTTTTTTTTTTACATATTCTTACACAGATGGGGAAGAAGTGTGCTTCTGGAGCTATAGTGGTGTAGATAGAGGCACAGCTTTTGATTGAGGCAAATGTGAACATGTGCCTGAAATTAAGGACATGCAAGTATTTTTTTTGCCATGGTTGTTTCAATGCTAGTGGTTTGTCTGGAAGAAAGTATCTTCTTGACTGTGTTGCTGATATTCTAACTAACACATTAAGAGCCTGCAGATTGTACTTTGATCAAGTTGAAGACCAGCTAGCACATGTTAAAGTACAGCTTGCCTCATCTTCACATTGTTCTTTCAGAATATGTGAGTCCATGTTTGCTGTAGGAAAGAAAGGCATCTTTGAACAACCTAGTGAGCACAAGCTGTCCTTACTGGGTTTCAGAGGTTGTTGTAGGATGAGATAATTTCTAGTTTTTGCACATGCTTCTAGCCATATGTGTATATATGTCTGTATATCAGTAAAGATTTATTAAAGCACTTTGGAAACTTGTTTAAAATCATTTGTCTAACATTCTGGCCTACTTAAGTGCATTAAGTTCCTAGTTATGGTATAGTTCCAAGCTTTTATTGTGTCCCTGGCTTCTTATTTTTGGGTTCAGTGTGTCAGTGGATTGTGTTAATTACCAAAAGACTTTAAGGGGCTAAATTTATTGAACTCTGGTAGTTTCCTCTTTCACATAGAGTTGCCTAGACTACTGCTGTTTGAATAAGGTTTCCACCCTTTCCTATGCCTTACTCAATAGAGAATCAAGTGTTGATTCTCTCCGTTTGTGGATTGGTGCAGTTGTTTATCAGAACAATCCTGTGTAAACCTGGTTGCAATTTCAGTATCTGTTCTGCTCATTGCCACTTTCATCTATGACATTCTCAGATGCCTAAAAAAGATGTCACAATTTTCACTTGGTGGAAACTCAATTGGTGAGCTTGACTTCGGGTAGAGCATAAGCCACTCTAAAATCATCATGTTCATTATTCTATTAATAATTAGTTTGAAAAGAGATCATGTCTTTTGGGAACATTTTTACAGAAAGACCTTATTGTTTTAATGATCAGAAACGTTTCTGTCTTCCCAGCATGATTCTGTAAGTGTAATTTGTTTTGTGTGCTGCCTGAAAACATTGCTAAGAATTTAGCCACGCATGTGTTTGACTGCTTAATTAAAAAAATTAAGTTTTAAATGTATTTAATAAAACAATTTAAAAAATGCAATAGTAGAACAAGACAGCATAGGCTGCTTGGAGTGATAGGCAGCATTTGATGGCTGTTTTATAGAATGTTGCAAGCCAGTGATAAAAATCCAGTATTTGTTTATAACTTATAATTGTGGGGAACAGTTTGGAGGTGGCATCAATACTTTCTGGTTTACTCCAAAAGTATAGGAAATTTGAGGTATCACTGAGAAAATTCAGATGTACAAGTATTTAGGCAACACTCCTAATTTGTGAAAATACTTGTGATACTGTACTTTGTGTATATTGAATTAACAGCTTTTATTAAGACTGCACGTAGTTGTAGGGTTTTATATTTGTAGCTGCAATGGAGTTTTTTCATTCTTCTTGCTTTCAGATTTGTTTGACTTCAGCAACAGTTTTTCTTTGAAGTAGTTTCCAGAAAGTTTAATAAGTGGAGGAAATTTCTGTGGGTCCACTACTGATATGACAAGAAACCAAAAACCCCTGACATACTTTAGAACTCCCCAGAATACACTTGTAGTGAAGCAGCTGTCCTAATTGTAGCTTTCTCTTCATTAACTTCAATGGTTTTCAAGTTTATTCTCCAGCTTTGGTTAGTGTGCTTCCAATTCATATTGAAAATGGACACCTGGAGAAAAGGTATCTATCTGAAGGAAGCTGGTGATTTGGCACTTGGGAGCTGATAAGGCTCCAGGGTTAAAGGGAGCACAGTGGTTCTTGAACAGATAGTGCTTTATTATTTTTCAGATAAATATTTAATCTTTCAATTCATTCACATCCTGATATGCGGTGCCTTTGACCAAAGGTACCAAATAACTGATGGATCATGTAGGTGTCCTGTTACTGTTCAGTTACAGAGCCTGAACTGCCAACAGCATTCTGCTTGTAGCCAGTGCACTGTTTATATCAGGAAGTATCTCCATGGAATGAATCGGGAACATCATACTTTTGTTGGAGCAGATTGCGTAGGCTTGCAGCATCACAATTATTTCTCCTCATCACTACGAACAGAAGAACACAATTACACAGTTGTTTAAAATCTGTGGTAAACTGGTAAGCCCTGTTTATTACATGTTAATATTATATTGGTTTTAGATCCTGAGATAGCAGTACATTTGATTTTACTCTGAGTATCATTCATCTAGCTATACTTGGTTTCTAAACAAATTTATCTGACTTGAGAGCCATCAAATGTCTTGTGGTAATCAAACAATGAGGCAGTGGAATATGAAGTTGGGCATATTCAGAATTAGGAAAATTTTCTTCACCAAGCAAATTAGCAAGCTTTGGAACAGGCTGTCCAGGGAAGTGGTGGAGTCACCATCCCTGGGGATATTTAAAAGGCATGTAGATGTGGCACTTAGGGACATGGATTAGTGGTGTCAGTGCTAGGCTAATGGCTGGACTTGATGATCCTAGAGATCTTTTCCAGCCTAAATGATTCTATGATTCTGATAAAGGTAACTGATCACTGGAATAACTTCTTGTTATTTGTGTTGACTTCTTGGTTCTGAAAACACAATATGAATAGCACTTCTTCAAAACAACCTGCCATCTTCTTGGAGCGAAAGGATTACAGAGGAGTTCTGATTGTTTTGTACGAAACCAACCTTTCTCATTATGTGTTACCCATTTTCTTTAGCTTATGAAGGAGGACTCTGACCCTTCATTAAAGGAAATTAAAAGAAATTTTGAAGGATAATATTCTCTGAAAATAGAATTTTTAGAGATTAATTAATGTGGTCCTAAAAGCAAGCCTCTAGAATCTGTTGTTTTGGGGTCTAAAATTGTCTGTCACCACGTACTCTCAGGAGCAAGGGATTTTGTTACTATTATCAGTTACAGCCTCTGTTACTTGTTAACCAGTGCATGCTCTGTTGGACTGCCTTGGAGGAGTGTCGTGTTGTGGACCACAGTCATCCTTGTTTGGTTTTGCTATTTTTTTACTGATTACCTAGGAAATAAATATTTCCCAGTATAAAACAATGGGCTTAAAATTTCTCTTTTGGGTGGCAAAGCAAGCAGCCAAAGACAATTACAAGCTGCGTTAACTGGGGATGAAGGAAATAAATCTGCATGTTGCTAAGTCTCCTTAGTGTCTAACACTGCAGCTTTATTATCACCTCATTTACCGAAGGCAAAAGTAGATTTTTTTTTTTGGCCCATGTTTGTCCTTCTGCCTTCTGTCCCCCAGACTTTTATAAACAGAACACATTAACCTAAACACCAAACATGGTCTTGTCTCCTCCACTGCTTATCATCATAGAATCATTGAATGGTTTAGGTTGGAAGGAAGCTTAAAGATCATCAAGTTCCAACCTCTCTGTTGAGTGCAGGGACACCCTAGACCAGGTTGCTCAAATCCCCATCCAACCTGGCCTTGAAGATTTTCATGGATGAGGCATCCACTGCCTCACCACCCCCACTGGAAACAATTTTGTCCTAATATCTAATCTGAATCTACTCTCTCCTAGTTTAAAGCCATTCCCCCTCGTCCTGTCACTATACTTGTGTAAAATATTCCCTCTCCAGCTTCTTTGTAGTCCCCCTTTAAGCACCGGAAGGCTTAGTCTATTTAATTAAGTAAAATTACTTCTTAGCTCCAGATACTATGCTTGTCCTTAGAACTTTTTCTTACAAAAATAGATTGTAGGCCTAATGTTGCAGAAGCTCTGAAGAAAGTGTTGCTGTAGGTGTCACATTGGTTGTGTGGATGGTCCCAGCACTGCAGGAGTCCTGTGCATATCAGTGGTCCTCAGGTGCCACGTGCCAGCACCCAGAGCTGTGAAATGGCCTCTTTGGGTTAGAGACAGCTCCAGCACTCCTCGAAGCATGTTTGCTTTGCTTTTCTGGTGGTGTGGAGAAAAACTGGCTTTACAACCATATGCATGTTATAAGGCAAAGTTGAACTCTTAACATGGGTAATAAAAAAAGCCTGTTTTACTGGATTGATTAGAGGCAACTTCAAGGCAATCACCAAATGTGCCTCTCGCAAGCAGATGAGGTCAGACAGCATGAGGAGCTTGGCTTTATTAATGTCCTTCTTTTCCATCCATCGAGATCCCTTTTGGCAGTTGATGTGTGACAAGTAAACGAGGTGCAAGTTTGTGTTTCTTCATCTGCTTAACTCTGATGTGCCGTCAGCTGACCTCAAGCAACACTGGGTCACATAAACCCACTGCTCCTGGGTTTTGCTGTTTAAAAAGTGTGCTGGTTGTCCATCCCTGTGCCAGTAGTGTTTGGTCCTCTTGGTTTCAGCACATTTTATATGCATAATGTCTTAAAGACATCAAGCTGTGGATTACATTAAGAGGTTACTGCCTGCTCTAGGGCTGGGGCTTCTGTGTGAGACTGCAGGTGTCTGTATTGCTCTTCCCACAGGGCAGAGAGTGAGCAGGTGCTTCACTTACATTCAGTCGCCTACACTGGTGCTCTCTGCATCCTCTCTCTGATGGCTGGGCAAGACTGGTGGCATGGAGGAATGTGTGGTACCCATAAAGGCTTGGGATCTGGGAGAAGGGCTCAGGCTTGTCGAGTTGGCAGCTTGGAATCCCAAGAGATGAGAGTAGCTGTAGGTGCATGCTCAGAGGCATCCTGGCATGCCTATGTGGCTCTCTAGGATACTGGATGATGGTACTATCCAAAAGGGATCACTGATATATTACGAAGTTATTTAATAATAAATATAGGACTTGGCCAGTTACTTCTATTATAAAGCTGTAGTTACTTTAAATAAATATTCTGGAGACATTAACTTATGTTATTCTGCTTTTATTTGCAGGCAACTTAAGTGGTTTGCTGGGGGTTTTTTTTCTTTTTTTTTTTTTGTTAGATATTTGTATGTAAGGGGGAAAATATTTGCTTTGAGAAATATTAAAGTCTGGGAATAGGTTATGTAGAGAAGAATTGAAGTCTTTCTTGCTGGAAGTATTCAAGGTTTGACCTGATGGGACCTTGGAAAATCTATTTTAAAGCCCTACTTTCAGGAACAGTTAGACCAGATGATCTCCAGAGGTCCCTTTCAACCTAGTTTTTTTATGATTCTGTGATCTAGGTCATATATAGTGTTTTTCTAAAATATTTGTGATAGCATTATGAAAATTACATCAATCTTGTTAAAATAAAGGATGTTTTTTCTGTTGAAAATAAATGTGAGAAATCAGTCCACCAATGCAATATTGTTGCCAGTACACAATTATAAACTTACTAAAAGAGTTTGCACTGTTGTTCTATATTGCAGAAATAGCTATAATGCTGATACTCAATTATTTTTACTTATATGAGAGCAGAAAGAGCTCTTAGTAAGGTTGCATCCTATAAGGATTTTGCTTGATGCACGTGCTGCTTGAGTAATGTTTAAAAGCTTGTTTCAAACCTAATCAGAATTTGACTATTAGTAGCAAATACTTTCCCCTCCCCTTTATTATTGGTTATATGTAAATGATGAATACCTGAATGAATATTTTATGTCTGACTGCATGTTGTGTATGTATATGTGTATATATATTAAAATGATATATATTGATATGTTTGTTGCAGAACAAATTGTGCATGTTAAGCTTATAAATGGGGGAGCTATGTTTGTTTCCAAACACTTGAAGTAGACATATCCTGTTTATAGGGTTTTTTTTGTTTTTGGTTTGGTGGGGGGTTTTTTTGTGGATTTTTCTTTAAATTTGTCTGTCTGTCTCTTCCAATACTGCCAGCTGTAGTGGTTGGCATTCCTGATGTCTTTTTGGTTTTGTCCCAGGAGTTCATTGTAGAAATGGTTACAATGCCAATCTATTGGCATTCCCTGTATGACATTTCAAATTAGCCTTTCAAATTTTGCCAAGGTAATTCTGCTGTCTGCTGGTTCAGGAAATAACCCTGAGATCTGTGGTGATGTCTGTGTGTATGCTATGTGAAATCTGTACAGTGCTGCAGAAGAACTAAAAATTGAGACCTGGCTGTCAGAGTGGAACTTAAAGATCTGTTACTGGAGATAACAAAATCCTGTAAGCTCCTTCATGGGAAAGTATACTTAAATACCCAAAACCTTTTATGTTAACCAGTGACTGATTTGCATGTAAAATTAGGTGTAGGGACTACTTGGTTTAGTTATGATTTGGCTTGAGTATATTTGGCAAGTTCTAGATACTGTTTCCAGTGCTTAATTTTGCAATAAAAGAGGAGTAGCTATATATGGATATGCTTTACCTTCTTGTTTTATAACAACTCCTCAGGTGCTTTCTTAAAATATTTTTTCTTTTTCTTTAAGAAAAAGCAGGGAGAGAAACAGTTACAAGGCCAGCATTTCTCCAAATGAAAACTGTATTTTTTTTATCTGGTGTTGTAAATTATGTATTCTTTCCTCTGTTGCTTATTTAAATTATTTGATCTCTTTATTTCCATTGCATTTAGATCAACCCCACCTTTTTTTTTTTCCTGGCACCTAACCACTTTAGGACCTGCTCTTGAAGAGGGCAGCAAGGTGTTTGCATTGTGCTTGCCTTCGAGAAGAGGTGTTTGATGTAGAAGTTTCTTATTCTTCCATGACTCCTTAGCATAATTGAGGCCATCACAGACCATGCTCAAACAGCTCCAGGCACTGGTGTGCTCTTACCTTCCTCTGGATAGCTAGATTTATAATTAACTACTGTGTGCACAATTACAAATATTATAATTTAGATGACAACTGCCCTTGACAGGGCAGGGAAGAGGGGAGAAGATCTTTAAGCGGATTAGTCCTGGAATAGAGGAGTTGGTTTTGGATGGCAGCTGGCAGCAATGAGCCCGCTCTCCTGAGGCAGGAGCACACAGGCTTCCCCTGGGGTTTGTTCCGGGCGAGAAGGCAATGAGGGCTGTGTTAGCTTAGCCCGCAGGTGCTCTGGAAACACCCCGATCTCCGGGCGGGGTTTGGGAGCCCCTGCCCGGCGTGGTTAATGAGTAGCTTGGAGCTCCGTGTTCCCAGCGCGGTTTGACCGTGTCACCGCGGCACAGTGGGCAGGGTGTGCTGGGCTGGGGGCCCTGCATCCACGTTTGTGGGAGTGGCGGTGGGCCCTGCACAGCCAGGTTTCTCTTCCAAGCTCAGTTTTCAAGCCTCCTTTGGAGGTTTGCATGGCTGAAAACCAGAGGAAAGTAGCCATCTGAAATCTGTGTATTGGAATTTTTTAATCCTTTGTTTACTGCATTTGTAATGAGAGTTGTATTTTGATACTGAATTTCTTAGGTTTGATAACACTTGGTAGTAGCTGGACTTCTAAATTTAGGAAAAAGTGCTATAGCCTCATAAGGATTTAATTTTACTTCAACTACATTGATATTCTGCTCTCTTTGCTTTCCAAGGGTTTGATTAATTGATCAAAACAGTTTTGGTTTTTCTGGAGCAAATTACAGTATGATTCCTGTGATTCAACCTGCATGAGTTGAATCACATATTTCTTTCTTACAAGGTCAATACACCACAGTACTATTTTAATTTTGTGCATCTTTGACAATGTTTCCAGTTTTTTCCTTCATAGTTTAATATTGGCCATTGAGCAAAAAGGTCTTGAAGATAAGAAGGTGATAGTTTGCTAAACTGTTGTATACTGAAAGTTTGGGGTAGAAGAAAGTAATTAGTATGGTCAGTGATTATGGTTGTAATAATACCACCAGAAAGAGTTGTCATCTTTGTTCTTCTGAGGTTTTCATTTCCCTCTCCTTCTGGAGATATTAGTGAGGTGGAGCTGAGGAGTTGGACTTGAAGCATTGAAAGTGAATGATGGCAAAATATTTTATACTGTGGCCAGTCAAACCTTTATCTGTAAAACAAGAAGTTAAGACCTGTATTTAAGTGTAGTTGTGTATGTCTGGCACAGAAGTTAATGTGTGTATGTGGTCACTGTTAGCTGTCTGTACATGAAGAGTTTGAGTCATGTTGGAGGAAAAGGTGACAAATTCAGTAGTAAGAGGATGCCAGATAGTTGAATGAGGTGCATCTGACCCCTCACCCAACTGTGCAGATAACATTGTTTGAGATTGGCTGGGACTAAAAAGAGGTGCTGTCAAGGAAACACTTCAGACTGAGCATGAAATCATACTGCCTAACAGTTATGAAGGGAAACCCACAAAAGATACTGAAACTTCAAAGGGCATTTAAAAAACCAAGCAACCATGACCCCCTCCCCAAAAAAAGAACCCAAAACAAAAAAAAAAAGCCCCAAACACCATCTTGTATTTCACAATAATCGATGCTTTAACCCCTCGGTTTTTTTGGTTTTTTTTAATGGTGATAGTAGAAATTCATACAAATCCTAAATACTTTTTAAACTTTTTTGCCTGGCACTGATCTAGTTCCTTAGGAGCAAACTTCATTTATTGTTTTAAAGGTGCCAAGTAATTCCCCTCCACTATCTTATCTAATTTCTTCTTCTTCCAGTCTCTGCATGGTTGTCATACCCGTGTTACTGTTTGTTTTGTTCCATCCCATTATGCTTTTATTCATCCAGTACTTGTTTTTATGTCTGGTCTTCTGCTTATTCTACTGGAAACCTCCTATATTCTTCAGAGCCTGCACTAGTTCCTGATTCAATTAGTCTTCTCAGTTCTGATTTATTTTTACATTTGAACATTATCTGATATAGGGCTTTTGCAATTTATGGAAAGGGGAGTTCTTTCTTTATGAATGCAGTAAGAAATAAGCCAGGAGGCATTCCCTTTTTTATTTTTCCTCAAGGTTTTGAAGTGCTTGCCAGCCAGAGCTCTGCTATGAAGTTCACTTAGTCCTCCCTTCCAAACATGCTGCTGTGATTCACTTTGGCTGCTTTGTGTTTTCTGGCTCAGGACAGGCAGCCAGCTTGTCATTGAATGCAGTCTCCAGCAAAACTGTCCTACCAATTATTCCTTCTAGTCTTGCAAATTGCCTTTACTTTAAAAGAGTTTCTACTCTTGTCATATTGCTTCAGGAGAGGGATCCTATGTTGCTGCATGAATTTAACCTGGTTGAAGGTTACATACCTTACAAGTTTTGGCTAGATCTAGCAGTTAATTTGCAGTGCATGTTGAAGCTGAATCCCCACCACATTTTTGCAAGGGACAAACTTGCTTAGGTGAAATTCTAGGTTTTATTAATAGTAGGAAATTGTATGTGGTGTAGGTCAGAATTTGTACTTTGATTCCAAAGATCAGGTGGCAGGTGAGAGCATTCAGCATGTGTAAATACTGATGTCGCATTCAGAAAGCTCTCATGGCAAGCAGACCACTTACTTGGTCCTGACAAGGTACATTTTGCACTAGGAAAGCAATTAAGATTAAATAAGCTAAGCTGAGTATTTTTATTTAGGTGTAATTTAGGGTAGGCAATCTGGAATAGGGGTCATTACCTTTGTTACTGATTACAGCATAAGCTTAAATATTAGACATCTTTGTAAAGGTTTAGGTAATAGCTTTCAAAATCAAGTTCTTAATCTATTTTATTCGGTTGCTAAGGTAAAATAAGCTTGATGACATCGAAGAACCCATTTCAAATTAAATTCTCCTTAAAAGCTCAGTGATTTCCAGGAAAAAAGGCTGTTTTGTCATTGATTTCCTGTACTGCTTACTTTTGGTCAATTGACTAGTCTGAAGCAAAACTAGAAATGCAGTACCGTGTTTTCAAGTAGTCCTTGTTTTGATGCCTTTATTTTAAAATGCATTTCTGATGTATTGCAGGGTTATGAAAGAAACAGGTAGGCAAGAAAGCATTAGTTGTGGACTTCTGTCCTGTTTTTCATTCCAGCTGTTCTGTGATCATAGCTCTAACCTGATGAGATGCTGCAGTCAACTCCCTCTACCTCTCCCACCCTTCTAGGTTTTGAGGAATTTGCCTGTGGGGAGGCATTGCCCATTACTTCTGCCTTGCAAAAGTGCTGAGCAGTGAGGAAACTGGGAGGGATACCGGATCTCAGCACTGTAAGCAGAGCTCTCCCTTTTTTGCTCCTGTTTCAGTATAAACCAGCAATGCTGGCCTAGTGTCTGCATTCCTCCTTAATCGGTTGCCACAGCATGCAAAGATTGCTTTGTGGGAAGTAGATAAATATCCTACCTGCCAGCCAGGAATACAAAACCTGACATAGAAAGGCTTGGGGAATGTCAGATCTACTTGGCAAAATTTGATTGTTTGTTTGAAAATGCTTGGCATTGTCTTGTGCGCTGAATGATTTGAAACCTAAAAACCAAACTGGCCTCTGAGTTATAAACTCTGAAAAATAGCAGCAGTTGATACATAGGGGTGCATTCTCAAAAATGAGATGGTTTAATTCCGTAAATTATGTTATCTTGGCTGTGCATTGGAGTTCTAACAACCTTGTAAATACAAGGTTGAAGAGACTTGCATTACTTCAGATGGCAACAGGAGGCATTGTTATAAATACCCATTTGCTGGATCGCTGTGTTAAAAATGAGCAAAAACTACCTAAGTGGGCTTGAATGATTTGTGTGCTGCATGTCAGTAGGAGAGTTGGAGAAGAAATAACAAAACACCAAAAAAAATAAAACAACCCTCCCACCCCATTTCCCAACAAAACCAAAGTACTTCACTCAAGAGCAAGCAGTTCTTTACCAGACTCCTTTACAAGGGAGGTATCTGTGCTGCCAGGGACATGGCTGTCCAGACAGCCTGCAGCCTTTGGCTGAGCTTGGCACCAAAGCTGCATTGAATCCTGACTGGGCGATTGCTTTTTGGCCCTTTAGGGGCTTAAAGTGTTGAACAGAAAAAAATGACCAAGAGATAGCTGCCACTGGGTTTGCAGTGGAGAGAAGATGCAGGACCATCTATTTTTGGGTGAAGGTTTTTTGGAGCGGTCTCCTGGTGTGGTGCACCATGGTCACAGGGTGCGTGTTAATCTTGTAGGATGGTGAAAAAATTGCCTAACAGGGATGTAAAGATGTAAATGTTTAGATTTTGCTGGTCTGAAACATACACTGTTTAAATACTGATGGAAAACCAGAAAGCACAAATTGTTTGCAAGCTAGGACGTGTTCTGTAGTATGTTTACTCTATTTTTTCCTTCACTCTGTGGAGGAATTACTTTCTTCTTTTCAAGTGAGGATGTCCAAGCACGTGCAGGAATTGGAAAAATGTCTAGCCAGTGTTGCTTTTTTTTTGTTTGCCTATTTTCTTTGTGCAGGAGGAGGAGGCCTTACTCAAAAGCTACGGAGATGCAGTTGGTGCTACTGCAGGTCCTGGAGAACAGTTTGATCTTATTGATAACAAATTATTGTGATACTAGATGTTTTGAAGTCTGTGGAACAAATTGAAAAGGGAAAAAAGAGGTGTGCTTTGGTAAGCTTAAAATACAAGCTCGTGTTAGTCATAAATGGGGGAGGAAGATGAGGTGAAGATAGAAAGGAATGGCAGAAAACTGTTCATTTGTGGCAATTGTTTACAAAGTGCAGATGTTCCTAGACTGGCCTTCCACAGTGTGTGTTTTATTTTTCTACTTGATTTACAAATCATGATATAATGGGTTGGGTTGGGAGGGACCTTAAAGGTCGCTTAATTCCGGACCCCCTACCATGGGCAGGAATGCCTTCCACTAGACCAGGTTGCTCAAGGCTCTGTCCTGCCTGACCTTGAACACTTCAGGGGTGGGACATCCACAGCTTCTGTGAGCAACCCATGCTACTGCCTCACCATCCTCATAGTGAAGATTTTCTGCCTAATATCTAATCTAAATTTCCTGTTTTAGCTTAAGCCATTACCCCTTTTTCTATCATTACATGCCCATGTAAAAAGTTGTAAATTTTCTGGAGGTGTTCTCCCTTAGTCCCCTCACACGGCAAGTAAACTTCTTACATGAACATCTTCGGTTTTGTTAATCTGAATATGTAACAACAAGAAGTTATGATCAAAGTATCAGGAGCTGTTTTAATTTTACCATGCTGTTTAGGTTTTGATTCTGAGATGCAAGACTTTTGGAGCACATTTTCAAAATCTTTCCTAAAGATCATGAGGTAGAACTTTGTGTAATTCCTTGTGTAATTCTTCACAACTAGTTTTGTGAGACTTGAGGATCTCCCAAGCTTGTGTCAGTTTGAACAGTCCTGGGAGGATAAACTGAATTACAGAATTATAGTCTCTGAAAGAAATTCATTTTTCAGTCCGTGGAGCTTGAAGTTCCCTTCATAACATAACTTTCAATTTTCAGATTGCTATTGTGTCCTTTTTTCTTTAAAAGGAAGAATTGCTGTGATTTGATTATTTTACCATTTTATCTTTTTCAATAGTATTCTGTAGTGAACTGCAGATTGCCAGTGCTGTGTTCCAAATCCCTTTGGGGACCTTTTGAAGCCATAGGGTTTTACTAACAGAAGTCTTCTGTCATGCTTAAGTGAATGTATTTCAAAAGCTTGTGGCAGAATGTGGATTATAAAATAGATGAAACAGGAACGTATAGAAAACAGTTCTGTGAAGTTTTAAGCTTTAAGGTCTAAAAGAAATATCTGGGTTCAGGAAGATAATTCATAGTAATTCTGAAGAGTTTTTTGTTCATTAACATGATTTACAAGATAAGCTTTCTTCTGAGATCTGCAATGTTTTCTTGCAAAAAGTATGGACTGGGTTTTTTGTTGCCAGGGATGGGACTGTTTCTTCCCAAGCTTGAATGGTACATAGTATTGTGTTGAGAAGCAGACTGAGTATGGCCCACAGTCGAAAACACCGGGTAACAGTGGCAGATTTTGATCAGCTACTCAACTGTGCCCATGCACGAAGGAAACTTCAGTCATCTGTAATTTCAGTCTATTTCTCAATTTTAGCAACAACCCAGCACTGAATTTTGTGGGAAAATTCTGTTTCCTTTAAAAGCTGAGTTAGCCTTCCATGGCATTAGTGCTCATTAATGCTGTCATAGCTATGATCAAGGTGTTTTCTCTCCTTCTTTCTCCCTTGGCAACAAATGGCAGACACCACTGGCAGCAGCATCTTTCTGAGCTGACACATTCAAGGGCCATTCAGTCCTTCTGTAGAAGAACAAGTTCTTAAGTGTATCCACAGTCCAGTTACCTACCCCCTGCTTTTTCAAGGTTTTGAAAAGTATGCTTTGGCAATTATTTCTGTCATGATCTGTGTTTAATTTGGGGATGAGGAAAGCAACCGGTTCACAAAATGTCAATAGTGACAACATCAGAAATAGAATGTGAACATTCAGATTCACAGCCTTGTGTTGAGTCTGTATCTGTTCTGTCTACAATCTGCTGTTTTCCTGCTCCTTAAAAAACAGATTAAATTGCTTTTGCTTTGAAGAAAGAGGATGAAATGTGAGGTACAATGACTTCAGTCTTGTTGAAAAGACTGAAATCTTCGATAACTGTTGCTTTGACTGCAAAATGTACTGTGTTAATTGGAGACAAAAATTATAAAAGATCTCTTTATTTGTCTCTTGATATGTACAGGAAAAAATTCCTTTAGACATGTATTTGAGATATGACAAGAGGATTGTTTTAGAAAGCTAGTGTTTGGGGTTTTTAAGTTGCCTGTACTCATAAGAGGCATTATTTACAATTTGTGATTTTCTTTTTTGTTTTTTTTGGTAGACCATCGTCATGCTGCATTGGCAAATGAAATGTTTCAATGTAGATCAGTAGTCTTTTAACTCATAGATGGAGGACAACTGTTCAAAGTTGCTGTCAGAAAAGAACATGTCTCACATAGCGAACATTATAAGGGGACTTGATGCTTTTCTGACATTCTCAGCAACATTCTCAAAAATGAAATTTATATGTATTTGTTTATGTTACCCTGTA
Source organism: Drymodes brunneopygia (assembly GCA_013400955.1). Lineage (NCBI taxonomy): Eukaryota > Metazoa > Chordata > Aves > Passeriformes > Petroicidae > Drymodes > Drymodes brunneopygia. The sequence goes on along the minus strand of VZTZ01024866.1, from coordinate 1,175,909 downwards.
GGAGGTAGTGATTTATATTAACCTGCAAGCATAGTGGATAGTGTGAGATTTGTGTGAGTAATCCCCGTTTTACTTTAAGGTCTTTTTCAGTAGAAATATAACAGGTAGTTTCTAGACTGTTTGATTACTATCATACTATGGATATAGTAAAAAAAAAGGAGAATTTCCCTCTAAAATCATGTTTTGGAAATATGTTTTAATCCTTAGAGCTTTGGTTATTTTTCTACATCTCTTCCTAAATCTGTCATGCAGATGATTAAAAATTCTGGTTAAGTATCACAACTTTACTTGGCAGGAAAATTGACGTGATGGTTCTTGTTTCATGTTTCATGTTATGTGTGATACAAAAGTTTTGTGACACACAGTTTATTGCCTGCTAATAGGATATGAGGGTTTTTTTGTATTTCAGTTTTGATATGTGATTAATTTGATAATTGAGATTTTAGAATATTTTAGTTGCTTTATAAATTGTCTCTGTAAATTTCACTGACAAATGCTTACTTCCTGGTTTTGGAAATTGGAAGGCATAAATTATTTATTCTATATAAACTCATGTATCTATGGGAAATATTGGTAGCTGGGCACTGCAGTGCTCAGCTTTCACTTTGACTTAGAGTTCACTTCCACTTTTCAGTTTCTTAGTGTAAGACATCACCAAGCTGGGGAAGGTGAGCTTCAGCTTTCATTCAGCAGTTTTGATTTTGAATTCATGCAACATTGTTAGTTACCTCCTAAAGGCATTATTTGGAAAATAAAGTAGTGGTAGCCTTTCCATTTTTCAGTGAGATGATTTTCTTTTGTGCTGTGGTCTGCTTAAAGCTGAGGCAGGCAATAGAGGAAGCTGTAGAGTTCCTGAACTCTTTGATTGGCATGGTGCAGGAAGTGGAACAGTGTGCTGTTTGCTGCCCTCAACACACTGGCTGAAGGTGTTATTTTATAAATGGTTTTTAAAAAAGAGGCATCACAAAGATCTCTGACATGAGCACTAAAAACTGCAAAAAATGTGAAAGCATTATAAGTGTCTTATTCTCATATGTATTTCACAGTATTTTTGCAGTGAAGGGAGTAGGTCTTTTCAGATGCTTTTTCCTCCCACTGGTTTTTTCTGCTCTCACTCATTCTGCATGCAGTAGATACTGTCTCTGTACTTGTGCTATTCCTGTGTCTCAGGTCTAGCAATAATGCTTCATGCTCTTTGAAATAACACATTGGATCCTACAATGCCTTACCTGCATGGTTTTATTCTATGCACATAAAAAAAAAAAAAAATTTGTAAAGTTGGCATGGCCAGATTTACACCCTTGAAGTTTGAGGAGTTATTTGTACAATCTTGTTTTATCCTTTGCAAATGTGAACCAAAATATTTACCTCAGAAGTTGGAATAAAGGTGGTTAAGAACACAAGTTCTGAACAGCTCTGAAATTGATGGTCGGTGTTGTTTTTCAACCAATAAGCTCTTCTAGAATTTAATTACCTTTAGGTTATCTGATTTCAAGATGAATTTTTTAGATAGCCAGTCTTTGCTGCTGAACATGTTGCTGAAAGGCTGGGATAATTCTTCTAACCCCCAGTCCCCCATGTAAAGGCTATTACTGTGTAAAGGGTAGGATTATTTTGGTTAAATAATCTCTACTACCAAGTAATGGCACCCTGTTCTGCTTCTTGAGTCTTAGAAGCAAGAGCTGTTGGGATGCCTGAAGCTGTGCGTGTTTTAGGACTTTGGGTAAAAACCTATTTGGTAAATCTTTGCAGGTAAAGCAAACCTTTTTCAAAAGGGGAGGGGGGAGAGGAAGAGGGGTCTCAGAGGAGTTGAAATGGAATCTTTGTCTCTAAAACTTGTCTTGGAATGAATATATATATATTAACGTATATAAGCAGAACAAATGTTTGATGTGAATGTTCCCTTTTTTTCAAGAATAGTTCAGTTAGTGTTTTCACTCTGCCACTGTAAGATGGTCCCCAAGAGAAATGCTGCCCCCAGTGCACCTGCATGAGTGCATGTAGGTTCCAGGCAGCAGAACTAAATAAGGATGGGTGGTTTACTGTGGTGTGTGGCTTTTCTGCCCCAGATACTGCAGCTGCTCACACTGCTTGCGTTACCTTCAGTATGAGATCAGTTTAGTGAGATCTCAGCAAGATGTCAGTCAGGGTACACTATAATGTTGGACCTAAAAGGTGTATTTCCTCTCCCATCCATCTCTTCCAGTCTGTTTTTGACATTCATGTGTGGTCTTGCTGAATCCAGAGTTTAGAATAGCTGGATTTCCCATGAAAACACTTTGCAATATGGATTTACCAGGGTTGTGCTATAATGAAAAGCTAAATTAAGTGCAGGGAAGGCTTGCAAATCACTTAATAACTCAATTTTATGCACTAATTAAACATCTAACCTCTTGTAGTGGTGTAGGGGTTTTTTAAAGTTTATTCAACTGCATATATTGGATTCTCTTCTAAGAGGACATGTCTGCTGTAGGTAAGTTGGTACCTGATTTCTGGAACATAGGAACAAATCTAGTTTATTTACTTACTGGTTTTTAAAAGTGAAATAAAAAGCTAGATTCCAATTCTGTGCAGGTTAGAAGAGGAAACAGTATTCACAATTACTTGTGGTCTGGTTTTTGTTTTTAGAACAAGCCTTTCTTCCTAATACCTACCTTTGTTTAAGCTAAAATGCTTTGAAGTACATTCTAAATAAACAAACGGAGGTCTCATACTGTATGTGGTCTGCCCTGAAGGCTTATTTGTGGGTGAACTCCAGCATTAAGGGCTATTAAATGAAGAAGAGGTATCATTATATTTTACTGTGGAAGGATGTTTTTCTTTGCTCTGTTCTGTACTAGTTCTGGTAAATTATGGGCTGGCAATATGTGTTATACCTGTTTGAGGTATACCTTCAGAATGCCTATGTTTTTTGCTTATATGGAATAATTTTCTGTGAAGAATCTCTGCCTATAGGGTCTTTTTTTCTGGAAGGCTTAAGATGATAACTAGAATGATTTAAGCCTTATGAGTGTAATTTTTGATAACACTCTTAGAATGCTTTGCTAGACCTATTGGTTATTTATGTGACAGATAAATATTTTTGCTGTGCTTGAAAATATCACAGGTGTCAGAAGAAAATATAAGAAAGCCAAATCTTAAATTTTATTAATGTTGATTTTAAGCTTGGTGTGAAGAGTCTCTATTATAATGATATTGTTGCCTTTCTGAAAGAGCAATGGTTTGAAAACTTGCAGCAACTGCTTTGGAAGTAGAGTGTGTATCTACACGTATGCACCTACTTTCAACATGGGTATTAACCTTTATTCCTGTTCTCAGGAAGGCTATGCTGCAGAAAGTCTTTTATTCTTTGTATCTCAATTTGGAGGTATTTTTATACCATAAGCTGGAAGGCTTAATCCTCTAAGGCTTTCATGCTTGTTCTCTGTTTATGGTTTAATTGCTTTGGATCGGGGTTTTTTTAGCTTTTATTTTTCCAAGTGATGTGAAGTTTCATCATGTTGTGATGCTTCTGGCTTCCACACTTACTTTCTATATAACTTACAAAAAATATGTCAGGAAAATTTTGTGAGGAAATGACTACAAATAAGGAGAAAATGGTGACTTGCTCAAAATGAAGTTTATCTTTTACTTTGGTTGTTGCTTTAGTAATACCCAGTAATTTGTATCATGGTCGGTACCTCTTGGTATTTTCCAGGGAAACAGAAGAGCTGAATTTTTTATTAACAGGGAGCCATCCAGTTTCTCATTGGGAATGTAGAAAAGATGAAGTATTTCCTCTGCAGAAGGTGAAAGCAGAAGCTGGTTTTCATAGGCAGTGAGTTAAGCCTAATTCTTCTATTTGGAAAATCCGGCTGAATAATTTAATTGTCGTTAAGATGCACTGATGACAGATATGGCTTTGAGGTGTGTAAATAATTCTTAGCTACATGGGCTGATGCATGCTAAAGAGCATTTGTATCAGTTGTCTTAGGGATATACATTGTTACAAAGGCACCTTTACTTTGTTATACCTCTTTCCATTCCCATTTCATTTATTCTTATCTTTTAAGTAAAGGAACAGATAACTATAAAATGTAAGTGTTGTTGAAAGGAGACACAAGCCTTGGCTGTGTCTTTGGTACTACAGTTTCCCACTTCCTTGTCAGGGGTGGTCAATCAGGCAAGGAAAGTGGGTTAGAAGCTCTGTCCTTTTGTAAATGACATTCCCACAGATTCTGTAATATATATGATTTTTGAGAGACTAACATTTTCAGTCAAGGCTGTAATAAACTGAGAAAACTCAGTGCAGTAGTCTCCTCCTAGAAAAAACATGAGTGCACCCCTTTACAGGAGTAAATGATCCCCATTTACCCAAATAAATGGAGGTAAAAAACTGATTGATTTAAAAAAAACCCTCAAACTATCACAAACTAAACAAAACTGTTAACAGTTATACACAGTGTGATTATATGTAGAAGGTTCTTGAGTGTATCCTCAGCAAATCTGTCCTTGATTTAATTCCTTGGTAAAATATAAGTTAATGATAGTTATACTGATAATGGAGGCTTAAGTTTTTTTTAACAACAATTTCCAAGCAGTTGGAAAGAAATCAAATGTTGGTATGGAAAAAAGTATTTTTGAAAGTCAGTCTTCAATACAAAAGATGAGGAAAACATGTTATTTTTGTTCTGCTTGACTTCAGTGTTACTGTAGGAGAAGGCATGCATAACCAAACTTGTCCAGAAATGTGTTTAATGTACTTGGAAAACATTAACTTCTTTCTGTAGCTGTATTTGTATTTGTTTCTCCTGTAAGCCTACTGCATGATTTCATTATGGGATAGAATTCCACATGTTTGTTTTATACTTTATAACTGTGAAAATAACTGTTTTGGGGTGGTTTTGTTTGTTTGTTTAATTAAAATATAACTGCCAACTTCCTGGATTTGACATGCTTATTTTAGGGAAAGGGAAAAATATACTGAAGTGTTGACTTGTTGATAATGTTAAATTGTCTTACAGCGATTTTTAAATTTGGTTTCATTTGTGAATCAGCCTCCTTCCTGAGGCTATATATAGGAACTGAGATTTGCATGTAATGGCTAGTTCTGGTTGCTCAGGGCTGGAGGGTGATTGCTAGGGCTTAGGAGCCAGCTTCTGGTCTTCCTGGGGATCTCAGTGGCCCCTCTGCCTTCCCCAAAAGGAACTGCCATTGCAGGTTCCTTCACGTGCTTCTTTCTACGTGTTGCACTGGAGTCCATAAGCCAGTCCAGTAATCTGCCCCTATTTAAAACAGAGCTTTAAACACAGCTCGCTTATGGATGAAAAGTCATGGAGCAGATGCCAACAACTCGGCAGCTCACCTGTCTCCTGTTCTCCTTCCCTTGCCCTTTAGGCTGGGTATTCCCAGAGTTGTTTCCTTGCAGACATGCTGAGGTGGGACGTGCAGAGTGGCGTGGGCAGGTTCCTGTGGTGTGACACCCGTAACAGAGCTCCCTCAGGAGCCCGCTGTGCACAGTGCTGCTCAAGGCCATGGAGGTGGGAGGCAGAAGGCGTGGCTTTCCCTGCTGGGGACTCCAGCTGGTGGCAGTTTCCTAGGCTTTGATTAGGCCCCTTGAGCTCCGGTTGACTGACGGCTGTGGCATCCAAACACTCAGCCATTTGTCCCTGTCTTGGCACAGCTCCTGTGGTCAGCTGGTTTGTCAAGGACAGCATCAGCTGGGGCTCTTTGCGTGCCGTAAACACAAACCACAAGCTCAGTGTTCCTGGTGTGATTTTACATAAAAGCGAAGGAATTGCACGTTTTCATTTGTGAACCCAATGCAAACTGGTCAGCAGGTTTGAATTTCTCGTGAAGAATTTCCAACTTACCTCTTTTCTTGGGGCATTGGGCATATAACCCAGCATCTAGCAGATCACCTGGTGTTAAACCAAAGGTAACTGAACAACTAGCACAAGACTATAAATTTCAAACTAAGCACCTCTCATTTTACAATGAACTGCAGTAGGTAAGTATGTGTTACTGTTAGTTCTTGGGTAGCTTAGGTTATCCAGGAGACAGGCTGAGATTCCTACAGAGGGACCGTGGTATGAAATGGACCTGTAATTAGTTGTGCTACTATGCAGAGTCACTTAAATAAAAATCATCAGTTGGTTTATTCACGTTTATCTTCTTGCAGTTATAAGAGTTTTCCTTTTTAGTTGGTGTTCTTTTCTTTTTTTCTTTTTTTTTTCTGGATAGCAGGCATGTATGTATATAAATGTTATTATCTATTTTACTGGCTTCTGCATTTGAAGCTTGAACAAGTGAGTAGCAAGATCTGGCTATATTGTAACACTTGAAAAAATAATGCTCTGCTGGAGGGTGATTAGGGTTAAGTGTCAAAAGGTCTGAAGGGTCTCCTTAACTTAATGTAGCTTAACTTGCAGCATGTTCTGCACTAGGGCTTCAGGAGTTGAGCACTTTTCTTCCTTTCTCTGGGTAGATCAGGAGCAGAGTACTGGAGACTCCTGTGATTGTTGCTGTCTGCTGAAGCCTGACAAAGTTTGAAGATAATTAGGGTGTAGAGAAAGGGGATGGTAGAAGTCTAAAATAGATTGGGGATTACAGGTCAAATAGCCTTTTTTCCAAGGACTGGAGAAGTCTGTGCACTGGGAGCTTTAGGCATCGCAATGCAGACCGAGCCCTGAAGGCCAGGCTGATGAAGCTTTGAGTCTGGCTACCAAAAACATTCTCTCTCATCTGTGGCTGGCCCACAGTGAGGAATAACCTTCCTGTTACCCATCAGTGGACTAGTGGGTAGAGAGGTATTTCTGCAAATGAGAAGGGGTTTTTTTGCCAGCTGAGGTGGACAGTGGAGAAAAGACTTGGTAGTATAATTCATGTAGTTACTTGACTTTTTGGTGAAAGGTAAACACAGTGCTGAATAAATAGTTTCAAACTTAGCTGCTAGAAAATTAGAGAATGTGAGATTGAAGGCTTCTTCTACGATCATAGTTTGTCGTCACCTTGTTGTATATTTTTGATAATTGGATAACTGTTTTATCTAACAGCAACCATTCCTGAATTAGCCCATTTTCTGGATAAAAACCCCACAAATAAAACCTACGATTAACCGCAGACTGTATAGCAAGAAAAATTGCAAAGAATAGAATTTTGGTGGTTTATATGGAAGTGTTATTCATATTTCTCCTGAAGATTACCTCTTCCTCTTTATACCCTCCTTTAAAAACTAAAGAAAAGGAAAGAGCCAGAGCAAACAAACAGCAAAAACCACACCTTTTCCCAAGAAAAAAAGTGCATGCTGGCTAAAAAACAAGTCCTGATAGCTTGCAGTTTTGATTTTAGAAAATATACAATGGTGAACTATCAACTGGCTGACAAAAAAACCTATGAAAGTATTGTTGGAAGCGTTGAATGCTTATGTGTGTCTGACTTCTGAGCTGTCTGTGAGAAGGCAATTGTTTTAGCTGCTTCTGGGTATAGATTACACATAGTTGAGTGAAGATGGATCACTGCACTGCTTTGTTGTCTTTGCAACCCCAAAATCCCCTGTATACAATTTTACATTTCATGGCTCTTCATGCTTTTCATGTTTCTCTTTTGAAGAGATGTGTAGTAGATGCAATGCTTCAGTATTTTAAGTGATTTCTAAATTGTTGCATTTCTGTAGCTACATTAAAGAAAAGCCAGCCTGTCTTTTAAGGCAGAGAGACAAAAAAGGGGAGATGGCAAAATATTATTCATGTAGGTCCCATCTAGCTTGCCCAGCAGTCTATGTAACACTCCTATTATGCAAGTCCCTTTGTAGCTGTCCCCTTATGAGTGAGGTATGGTTTGGTAATTGGTATGGTAATTAACCTGGAAAACTATCCGCTGCTTCGCTTGCCAACTGGCTTTAAACGCTGTGATGTTAATTGGTAAACCCATCCAGTGAAGAGAGGCTTGAAATGTTTACAGGCTTGTCTGAATTTAATTCACCTCTTATTTCAATGAATGGCTTTTTCTGTTTGATGGGATGTTCTTTTGTTTGTTTTAATTTGTAAATACTGGTTTTCAGAATTTTGGTTTTCATGAAGAGGTTTTTTTTAAAAAAAAGAAAAAAGCCTAACCAACAAAATAACATTTTTCTGGTGGCATGTTCTTCTTTGATAAGAATTTCTGGCTTCATGAATTTATGTATGCTAGACTGTAAAATATTGACATGTTTTAAGGTTAGTTCTGCTTGCCTTACATATGGTGTTTGCATATATATTCCTGAAACAAAGTGTTATTTGATAGAACCTGATATGCATTAACTCGAGACTGTTGTCAGATGAGAGTAAACCGAATTATTGTAGCGAAACTTATATTGCAAATGCAATATGTAGGAATGTAGAAATATGTAGGAAATGTAGAAGGGGATAAGGGGTTTCCTAGTTACAGATGATAAAAACTTGTCTTGACATTGCCTTCATACTTTATAGTAGGTGTTTGGGATTTTTTTACTGATTTAAACTAAGGAAGTGGCTCATTCCTAACCTAGGTATACATTGCAGTGATTACCTGTGATTCTCTTGATAATGCTCACATTTACAACATGGGAGCCCCTCTATATGTGTGCATTTATGTTCTAGTTTACAACAGGCTAATTTTACAACTTATTCTTTTCTCTAAGAGGCTTTTGTTAACTTGGGGTGTAATGAGGTCCTCATGATGTTGTGGGTTACTCTGAAAAACAAACAGAGAATTATAAGAACTGTAATTAAACATAATTTTTGTTTTATAGGTTATTCAGCAATAGTTATGAACTCCCGTTTACGAGCCTTAGGTGGGAGGATAAATAACATAAGAGCATCAGAGTTACCAAAAGAGAAAACCCGATCAGAAATTATCTGCAACGTCCACTTTTTGGATGGCTCAGTACAAAGCTTCAAAGTCAACGTAAGTTTGGAAAACTTCTTTCTTTTTAAATATATAGAAATTTGTGTGAAAATTGCAGATGAAATATGGGACCCTGAGGCATGGTGTTTCCAAAAGATATTGAAGATGTAGCTTTGCCATAAAAAATTGCAGAGTTACTGCTTATGAAGTGGATTTATAAAGTGGTATTTTAATATACTTTCAGTCCAATCAGCTTCAGTGTCATAAAATCATGGCATGCAGATTGTATCTGGGAGAAGGTCTTCTATATGATATGGGAACTATGAAGAAACAGATCTGGTGATCATTATCAACTATGAATAAGTAATTCATATTTAAAGGGAACTCCCAAATTGGCACATGCTCGTCCCTCAAAGGACTGGTGTAAAGGATTTCTCCTGAAAGGAGGCTTTATAAATTCCTGCAGTGATGTCAGGACGTATTTTCTGAAGTGCAAAGATGATGTAAACAGTGAAGATGATGTGGCTCAGTAGGACTGTTCTGTTCAGTCTTTTGTACTTCAATATAGTCTCTTTATTTGGGTGTGGGGAGGGAAAGGGGATTAATGGAGGTTTGTACTCTGTATTTTTTAGTGTATTTTATTCTGCAAGATTTATAACCTTTAGTACAGATTAAAAATATCAGTTCATTTTTAAATGAAAGGAAATAGCTTCACCTCTCAATCAACTTTCAATAGAATTATCTGACCATGCAGAAAAACTGTAGATAAATTAAAGTAGACTTGTATGTAAGAATTGTGTGTATTTCTTTATATGATACTTATTTTATCCAGTTTACCTTGTCTGAGAATAAGCATTTTGCTGAGGAAGCTGTATTGTTTGGATAGCTTAGATTACATCGCACTTTCTAATAGGACATTCAAAACTACACCCAGAAGTTGTATTTTCCCAACTCTTATTACAGTTCTCTGCAGACTGATTTTGTTTTTTAACTTTGTCTGTTGGATATGAATTGAAATAAAAATTATTTGATAAGATAAAAAGGTTATTTTCATGACAGTATATATAGAACTAGTCTCATTTTAGTGTAGATTTTGCATGCTATGTATTCATATATGTGTGTAATATTGGGGAGTGGGGTAGAGGAAGAGTAGATAAGAGAAGGAGCAGCATGTTAGTATAGAATTTCCATTGCAGGTTTCCATCATGCCCTAGGAATTGCCTTGTTTGTCAGTGAGCTGGCATAATTGCTACACACCACCCTGCCCTGCCCAAGGATCGGTGTCAAATGAGGAATTCAAAATGTTTTTAAATCCATGCACAGTAGTATATTTGTTCTTTGTAAACAGAGGTTTACACAGCTTTACATTTAGTGCTTGGCCTGAAGTCCAGCACTGCACATGTGAAATTTGCTTCCCATTTCATCCTTTAGGCAGTGAGTGTAAAATAGGAACCACTGAGAAGGAACTGTGTAGACCTTAAAGCAGCTTTCTGGTACCTAAAAGAAAGCAGGAGAGGGACTTTGTACATGAGCATGTAGTGATAGAACAAGGGGGGAATAACTTCCAACTGAGAGAGGGCAGATTTAGATGAGATACTAGGAAGAAATTCTTTGCTGTGAGAGTGGAATGGCCAGAGAATCTGTGGATGTTCCATCCTTGATAGTGTTCAAGGCCAGGCTGGATGAGGCTCTGAGTAACTTGGAGTAGTGGAAGGTGTCCCTGGCCATGGTAGTAGAGTTAGAACCAGAGGATCTTTAAGGTTTCTTCCAACCAAAACCGTTCTATTAATTTTCGAAACTCTGAACCCGACTGATTTCTCTCCCTCCCTTCAGCGTATCCCTAGGGTATCACTGCTGGTCACCTCCTTCATCCAGGAATTTTAAGGGCCTGCTTTTCTGCAGCGGTGATACTGCATTGCATAGGGGTGATGTAGGACTCATTATTGCTCTCCTTAAGGCAAGCAGCAAGCGTAGCTACCCTGCTGTGTTATGGACTAAGAAAAGGGAGAGGTTTCACACAAGATTTATGATCTTTGAGTACTGAGCTGTCATACTGGTAATGGGAGGGAGGCTGCACTTTTCTGCGAGGATGGCCCTTCCTGATTATCTAACCTTGATATCAGCCTAAGAATAGGCTTGGCCACACTCTGGTAGTGTCATAAGGTCCATTTTTCAAAAAGGTTTGAAGCCAGCTGCAGAAAATATGTATCCAAGTTCTGCTTACATTAGCAGAAAAATTCAGCTTTGTGAAGTTTTTGCCTGACTCTGTGTGTCTATGTGTGTGTTTATTTTAATTGCCAACATAATTCAGTTTTATGTCTGTGAGGAAAGAATAACTTGAGTCTCTGATCAGTCTGGGAATCAGCTGGGCATGTAGTGAAGGACAATAAGTTTTGCTCTGAACAGATTTTCCCCACACTGAAGTCTTTCTGTGTTGCTTTAGAGAAACTGTTTCTCGTATCAAGATCTTTTTCTCCGCTTTTAATTCATTTCCAGATGACATGTTAATTGACAGTTCCATATTTTAAAGAAATTAAATATGCATATCACATGGCATAATTATGCAGAAGACAAATTAGCAGAAATGTATTAAATAATGTAGCAGTACATTATTAAAATGAAGGTGCTTTCTGAAGTGACTAGACATAGATACAAGACACATGGATAAAAAGACCTACTGTGTCTTGTGGATGTTGTAAATACATTTTCTAGTTTTTTTACTTTCTCAGCTTTGACAATTATTGCTGAAATACGCTGAATTTTTCTCCTCTATCAGAATTTGGAGAATTGGACCTGAACAGGATCACCTCCTCTAAAGCATTAAGTGTAGTGTTTTGTCTTTAAAAGAACTTCAACACTATCAGTGGAAAATTAAGGTTGGGAATCTTTCAGGATTGTTTGTGGTCTAGAGGTACCTGGTTCTGATCAGGGCCACTTGCTGCCCAGGTTAGTCATGATCTAAAAGACTGAGCTTCCAGAAGGATTTGCCACCATGGCACCTGGGACAGCCCTGCCTTGTTTTCACCCCTTGCTGCTTTCTGGCCAGATGTGTCCCAGCTGCTGGCTCTCCTCAGATGTGCACACGAGTCCATGCGTGTGATCGGATCACTGATCGATGCTCCACAGCCATCTGGATCCAAGGAAGAAGTGACAAATCTTCCTCCACCACACCTTCCATGAGATTTTGATGAATGAGATCTTTATTGGCTGCTGGGCTAATTAAATAGAAGTTGCATCAGCTTCTAACCGACAGGCTTTAATTGCTCCTGAGCAGATTTTGGGAGGATCAGATGAATATGAAAATAAGAGGAAATTATTTACCTCTATAATAAGAAAATTATTATTTCTTATAATAAGAAATAATTGCTGGGCTCAAAGTTTGGCTAGATATTACACTTTGAACTAACATTAGGCTAATATTCACATATACGTAAGTATGCTTTATATTCATTGACAGGATTATATTTTTCATCAACGAATAGTAGAAAGTAAAAGTGGAAAAGCAGAATACTTGAAGATTGGTCTTTGTCCATTTAATAGCATAAGTGGAATTGGAGAGTTCTCCCAGACAATGGACTGAAAACAACTGAGCATTGCTTTGTCATGTAGCAGCTATCTAAACACAGAATTCTTACTGCAAAAGGATTTCTTTCTTTCAAAGTCATAAGGAGATTATATAGAAAAATAACATTAAAGAAAAGAAACATCATAGGTACGAAGAAACTTAAGATAAATTTGCTATAAATTTAAAGAAATATATATTCCTATGCTGTCATTTGTTATCTTGTTAGCAATGTACATGTGCTCAAGACTACAAAATATGGGGTGGATTTAAATTTAATAGGAAGATAATAGATTAAATAGTCTGAACTTACAACACTGAGAACAACATGTATTTTGGAATTTTGAACTAGTACTGACATCTTTAAAATTATGGTAGAACATTCATGGTATTTCAAAATACTGAATCTTTCAGAGAACAAAGAGAATAGCGATAAAACTTTCTTTTCATTCTGTAAGAACTGGATCTTTATAGAACCCACAGAGCTGATTTTCATCAAATTTTGTTAGCAAACTGCATGGCACTTTTGTAGTTACACCTGTAGATTTCTTTCTTTATCGTTCTGATGAATGGTACTTCGGATGGTACTTTGTTTTCCCAGTAGTTCTGTCTGTAGGAGGGTGAATAAAAACCAAGTATCCTAAGACTGGACAAAAGAAAAAGGAAGGTAGATTTTGCATATGGATATAACCAGAGGAATTTTCTATCTATTGAGAAACCTGAAGATAGATGCATAATTTCCCTTCTGAAAATTTGTTCTTATTAATCACTTATCCGAAAGAGTATTGGTATCCTGACCAGCTGTAAATAAGGACTTAATTGCAAGAGAGCAGTGCCATTTTTCTCCTGGACTTGTTGGCTTTGGCAGAGTAGTGAAGTGATTGGCTTTTTTGTTCAATGTTTTTATTTTAAAAGTGTTATACTACAGTTTCGGTGAATCTGAATTTTGTATTGATGCTTTCACAAAGAGTTCATCAATATGACTTCTGGTGTGTGCTGGTTTTAGGTCATCATTATCACGGAAGTTCACATGGGAGTACAGACAGACACATTCCACTACACTGCTTACAGTCCAAAGAGAAATGTATGTTAACTATGCAAGGATGAAATGGCCTTTCTTGTTCCACCCTTATGTGTTTCAGTACATAGATGGAACATGTCCAAAGTTCAGGCAAAGAACAGAAGGTGCATGGAAGCTGAAAGTTGGAAATGTTCCCTCAACGCCACATTTGAGACAAACACTTGACTGCATTTAGTACTGAATGTTGCACTTGACTATAATTATATCCAGGCTTTCTTGAAGCCTCCAAGTAAATTTCAGTTGTTTCAGTTTTGTGAGAAGGTTAATTCACCTCTGTCCCTAATGTCACCTCTGTTTCTGTTCGAAGACTCCAATGCTGCCATTCTGATATATACAGAATTTTATCATATACCGTGTTTGCGTGCGTTTAATAGGTATTTATTATATTATGTATATTACATTGTGCAATAATGCAAACTTGTCTGTAACTTCTGATATGAACATGCAGGAGTTTTCTAGTTTTGCTCTACTTTGACTCATTTACCAGGAATGACCACTTGGGAAGCATATCTCTCCAGTAAACTGACTTTTGAGAATGGATAAAACTGACAGCATCAGATCACTTCTGAACTGCATTGTCTACTTAAGTTAATGCTATGGTCTTAATACCTCTGATTAAGGTATAAAAGGTTTCTTACTAAAAGCCTCTAAACTGGCTTTTAGTAATAGGATTTCCTTCTAGAAATAAAATGATGAGGCTATAATAATTCAAAAAGTTACATGACTTGAAGGTTGAATTGTAAGGAATGTTTTTCCTTCCCTACCACCTCAGCTAAGTTTGTTTTTCCAGTATTTGAGAAGGAGTATGATTGTTAAGTTCAGTTCTTCAGTTACATATTGGTATATTTAAAATAGTGGACAGAGATACAAGTCTTAAAGGTTCTTTTTGATTGTGTATGTGAGTTTTATAATTTTAAACTACTTGTAGAAAAATGCAATGATGCAGAATTTTTGTATCTCTGTCACCAAGTTTTCCTACTCAGTATTGTTTGATAATACAAGACACTTCAGTGCTACTCTGTGTCCCTGCATATTGAAAGAACTGCTGTATGAAGTTTCAGACTGGCAACAAATATTTAGTTTTACATTGAGACAGGTTAGTATACTTGACTGGAAAGCAGTAAGACAGTATGAAATTTGATGATGCCTTTGAGGACAGTGAGAAAGTGATCTGCCCTACAGCAGGCTTGTTAGTCTTAGCCCTTTGTGGGGCATGACTTCATAATAAATGCTGAAGGAAAGAATTAGTGGGGGGAAGATTTTTCCAAAGTTAGAACTGAAATGACTAACCTCATATATATGTTTGTTTTAAGTCATTTTGTGAGGCAGAGGAAATGCAGCGGGTTAAAACTCTGTCCTTGGATAAATATTTTGTATGACCTTTATACAGGAAAATACTGCACTAAAGTATATGGAATCTAGAAGCATTATGGGATGGGCAGGGAGTTGGCTGAGGAGGTCGTTGTAGATCTTGGTGAAAAGGAGATGTTAAATAGTCCAAGGACATTAAAGGGAGTTCTTGGCTGTCAGAGTTTATTAATGTGTTGCTCTTGAAACTTTTTCAAAAAATTAAAAATACTAAGTTTGAGGCCTTATTGACAATAAAAAGATACAGGAATATGAGGTAGCAGGTTATCTTGAACAAGGAGCAATTGCAGTGAGGGAAATCAGTAGTGTAAACTAATAGCTTTTATGAGATGAGGTAATGTTTTTTTAAGCTCAATTTTCAGTTGCAAACAATAGAGAACAGTGGCAGTTTGCAGACTGAGCTGCTCGTGTATTACTGTTCTGAAAAAGGTGAGTGCTCTCATGCACCAGGCAAGAATCTTCAGCCAGTGACAAAAAAGTATTAACAGTGTTAGTCTTGGCATTGAGGCAAATCTCCAGGGAATGTCACATGTGGGTCCTGGCCACTTGCAGACAAAAGAGGGAAGTTCCAGTCAGGCAGGTATAGAAAGTAAAACTAGGATGCTCTGCAGAAGACTGGACCTTAGGAAAGAGCCTGTTCTATTTATTCTAGATGAGCAAAATCTTCCATGCTTGAATAAGAGCATCAGAGGGGTAAATAAATTCCAGGAAGAAAAAAGGACAGAGATAGCAGAAGAGCAAATTAGCTGTGTGTAAAATTACTGCGGAAATTAAAAGAAAGTGGAAGCACTGTGCTCAAGCTCATGCATCTTTTAGGACCAAAGGACACACAGGCTGTTTGGTTGCGAATGAGTGTTACAGGCTAAATTAGGAAAGGATGACCTCAAACAGCACATGAGGGGCAGTGGGTATTGTGTCTGGAGTGAGACTGAATTTGCAAAAGCTTAAGTGGTATTTAACCGGGAGGTTAGTATTACCAGAAAGTGGGGGCAAAGCTTCTGCAGAGGACAGGGAGATACACTTTACATTGCACTGTCCTCTTAAATTGTCAATTTGCACCACTTACCTTGTAGAAGTTAAGAAACTAAAGAACTTTACATGCATCTTTACCTCTTTAGTCCAAGGAACTAACAATTTTACCTTATGTTTATGCAGTTCTTAGGGCTGTGAGTCTTGATCACCCCAGGTTCTAGGCAGTATTTGACATTAAAAAATAATGAAGGGCTTTTTTCTCTTCACGGTTGTTTAACTTACTAGAAATTGAATTTGACTAATTTAAATTTCCTAAATGTTGTAGGAACTTGTTGTGGCACGGGTAGGATGTAATAGATGTTAATTATGACTGCTTTAAGTATTAATTTTTGGCCTATCCAACATAAGGTATAATTGATTTGAAGACAGATTTAAATGGAAGTGAATAGTGTGTGGTTATGAGGTGGTTGATGCAAAGCTTTTAACAGTTCAGAATAAGGATTGGTAGATGTCATGAAGGTGAAATAAATGGAAAGTTCTTTTCAGGTGGAAACTCACAAACTATTTAAAAATGTTTTTTTTTCAGTAAGAGCTTTGAAATTCCTAAGGTTATCTTAAGAGCTTGTGTCATTATAGCAGTGCAGGCAAGTGAGGAAAATACATAATTTTTAAACCTCACTGTAGAAAAGCAAGAGCTAGATTAGGAATGTCTTAAATACTTGTTCTAATGGTTGGTGGGGTTAAGGAGAACTTGATTCTAATGCCCAGTATAGTTGAGCAGTGTTCGTGTTGTTTTTGCCCTCCAATGGCACAGGGGAGTGAAAATAGGATGTGTTGTAAAGCACTTGACACATTGTAATATTTGAATATGCTGTGGCTATGAATTGTTTTGGAATGGATGTAAAAAATCAGAAGTGGTTATGTGATGTGCTTAGGCTGCCTCACTTTACACCTAGGTCTTAAAACTGTTCATTTATAATGTAAAGATTATGCAGCATGAGCTGTGTGGTCATTTTTAGGTACATAGACTGAAAAATAACTCAAGTGTTCCTTAAAGCAATGCCAAAGTTAAGGAAATAAATATTTCCTTAAAAAACAACAAAACTCCTTATAACTGGGAATTTTAACAGGAAGCCTTGAACAATTTACAATAACATTTTTTACTTAGCTTAGATTTCTTGACTGGGTGCTTGATCTAGGCACTGGGAAAAAACCCGTGCTTTTAATACCAGAGGGCAAGAATTGGAACCACATAAAAGTAGTGCAGGAAATTATTTTTTCTAGGAAATGTGGAGAGGCAGAACAGAAATAAATAGATGTGTAGGTGGATGAGACTAGTGCTGGCTGAACAGCTGGGTTTAGGGTTGGGAAACGCATGGGAACATTTTAAAGAGAGAACTGTGACTGCTGAGCAGGAATGTGTAGCAGGGAGCCTGCTTGTCTTTACAGGGAAGCAATGAAAAGGTTTAGCAATTCATTCATGCTGGGGGAGAGGGAGGAATGCAATTGTGAGGGGATGGGGAGAGAGGAGGTGAAGGCATCTGAATTGGGATGAAAGACTGGAAGCATGGAAATTGAGAAAGGAATTGGAAGATAATGCTGTTGCAAAGAAAGGAGACCAAAGGGAATGAGAAGTGTTGAAATTCAAACCAAACATTAGCAGAAGAATCCACCCTCTGTGATCTTGTCCTGTCCCATTTGCAATGAAACCTGATATTCCTGAACACCTGCTTTCATCAAAATATCTGTCCCATCCCCTGTAATTACTGCTTTTGGTTACAATTTAACTTTAGGTACTCATTTAGGTGCTGTCAAAAGTGTGCACCATAGGTGTGCAATTAGGCTTCTGAGTTGTGCAGGTGTCGTGAGGACACTTGAAAGTGTTTTAACATTCTGCTTATAAAAATCCAGCCCTGGGGAAATGAATGTGGTCAGTGCTAAAGATGAACTTACTGATGTCAGGAAATGCCCATTATTTCAGAGGGTGGCATCTACTGTTTCCATAGGGCCCTCTTGTGTACGCATATGGATAATTTCTGATGGACAAATCTCAATTTGCATGGTGGAGGCAATGTCATGGGTGGTGCTGGACAGAGCTGCCTGACCAGGTGCATGGTGCCATGGCTTGTGTGGCAAGGAATGCGTGGTTGCATGGCCCTTACCTGTAACTGACAGATCAGTTTCTAAGCTGGATTTTAGGCCTATGTTATTTCAGAAGAAAGTGGGACTTGATCAATGCTGTGGTTTGACTATATCAACCACCATGTTTGGAATGTGGGGAGTAGGAATGGGCAGCTGAGGTTAGAAGGAGGGCACAAAGCTGCTGCTCTTAGTGGCCACACAGCCTTCACAAGCCTGTGTGGACTCACATTTATTGTGAGATCTCAATTGTTTTCTCTGAAAGTTAAATAAGATGGGAGACTGCTGGAGAGGAAAAGGTAGCCTCAACAGAACAGTTGGGTGTTGCCTACATTGTTTTCTCCACATGTGACTTTACTCCAGAAAAATGGGCCCAGTTTTCACAGGAGGCCAACAGCCTGATAGAGTAACTGAGCATTCAAGTCACAAATGAGCTGCTAGGAGTTCTGCTCTAGCAGTATGAAGTGTTGGATAATCCTCCAAAATAAGATGGTCCAAGTGGGTCTCCTTTGCTTGAAATTTTGTTTTTCTTTTCCCATCTTTTTAAACAGGAAGAATGCTCCTATGAGATATGGGAAGACTATGAGATATGTTGCTGTTTAAAGCACTCAATCACAGCAGTGTTGTACCCTATTAAAAAATAATAAAAATCTGTCTGCTGAACAGGACTTTCTGGACTGTTCTATTAAAAACGATATTTAAGCAAAGAATTGAATTGGCTTATAAGTGAACACTCTTACATACTGGGCAAGACTGGGGCCAGCCACAGAAATATCATACTTGTACATTAAGCCCCTTGTATAAAGAGATTATTTTTTAAAAATCAAAAAATTTGCTTAAGAAATCAAAACTTAATACAACTGGAGCTGAATTTTTAAGAAATCTGTTCAAGAATGAAGTGCTTGTCTTTTGCAGTTTAAATAATTTTCCTCTGAGTTTTTGTTTGGTTGGTTTGGGGTTTTTTGGGTTGAGGTTTTTTATGTGTGCAGATTATTTCTGCTTTTAAGAGAGACATTTGGAAAAATCTTTAATTAGGAAACTTTGTTTTCTTTGATTTTCTTTTTTTCAATTAAAAAACGCAAACTGGCTTGGTTTTTGCTCTGTCCAGCAATTCTGTATACAGAAATCTAGAGCTAAGATGCCATACAGCTTTGCACTCACCAAATCCTGTCACAGGCAAAACAAACTGAACTTGGGGATAATAATTGAATTTATTACAAACAAAATCAGAACAGGATGAGAAGTAAAATAAATCTTAAAAACACCTTCCCACCACTCATGGCTCCTTCTCAGGCTCTACCTCTTCCCCTGCAGTGGCAGAGGGAGACGGGAAATGCGGGTTTTGGTCAGGTTGCCACAGATTGTTTCTCCTGCTGCTCAGGGAGAAGAGTCCTTCCCCTGGCCCAGCATGGGGTTCCTCTCATGGGAGACAGCTCTCCACAAATTTCTCCAACGGGCTTCCCACAGGCCGCAGTTCTTCACAGATTCCTGCCATATGGATCACTTTTCCACGTGGTGCAGTCCTTCAGGGTCACAGGTTCTACCAGCAAATCTGCTCCTGTGTGGGCTCCTCTCTTCATGGGTCTGCAGGTCCCTTCCAGGAGCCTGTTCCACCACTGGCTTCCCATAGGTTCACATCCTCCTTTCCACCTGCTCTGGCATGGGATCCTCCACAGGCTGCAGGTGGATCTCTGGCTCTGTTGTGGGACTCCATGGGCTGCAGGGACAACGCTGCTTCACCATGATCTGCACCATGAGCTGCAGGGGAATCTCTGCTCTGGAACCTCCCCGCTACCAAAATCTAGCCACACAAACCCAATACAGCAAGCTATCTGTTACTTATTAGCATATTTAGGACTGCAATCTTGTTGAGGGGATTTTGTTTTCTCTTTATGCGTTTGGTGGGTTTTTTAATAGAATTGGTTCACGGTGTTCTTTGGCAGAAGTTGGATAATCTATTCTCTACAATGCCGTGGCATGTAGATTCTTTTTTAGTTTGGGGGAAATTATATCAGCCTTACACTTCTGATCTCTGCTGCCTGTTTGATACCGTGTTGCACCAGTTCTTCTGTGATCCCTGTTGTGGGGGACATCTAAGCAGAAAATGGAGTGGCTGAATGGCAGCTGAGCTTGTGGACACGGTGGGGCAGGTGAGAGTACAGGCTGAAGTGTGGGATTTTATGGCTGGATCACAATATCCTCCTCCTTTTTTTCCGCATCCTAATGTATACTTACTTTGCCTTTTATTAACTGATGTGGAAGCACAGTGAGCTGCTTTGGTGGTGACAGCAGGGGCCAGAGCAGCCCCATGTGTCTGCAAGCCATCCCTGCAGGCTACCACTCCAGAGAAGGGCATTGCTCCCACTGTGGGCAAGGGAGAGGTGGTCTGCTTACAATTAATTTGCTGCACCCACATCAAGGGCTGGAACACATGCCTGTTCATATTAGGAAATTTCTTGTGCCTAATGTATTTTGGAAAGAAACCCAAACCTTTATCAGAATAAAGTTCTTATTGCTGAAAAACTTAGAACTGATTAATTAGCAGCTATTTTTATTCACGAGTTACATTAGAAAAAAAAATTAATTTCAATTAATTGTATCTTGAAAGGTATAAGTGTTGCAGGGTTTCACTTCTAATCTTTTCTTGTTTTCAGAAACAAGACACTGGACAGATTTTGTTGGACATGACCTATAGCCAGTTGGGTGTGACAGAGAAGGAATATTTTGGTTTACAGCAAAATGAGACTTCAGTAGAGTCACCTGTAAGTATAGTAAATAATAAATGTGTGTGCATGTATGTGTGTGTATAAATATATGCACATGTATGTTTACACACATATTCATACACACACATGTACATAAAGAAACAGTATTTATTTGTAACTATTTTTAATCCATCTAATAGTTTTTCATTTCACAGCGATGGCTTGAACCAAGCAAACCTATTAGAAAACAGTTAAAAGGTAAGAATTATTTTTACTATGTTGATTGTAACTTTGTAGTTCTGTTTTTCTATGTTCTCATGACTAGAACAAATGCATGTTGTCCAGATGGTAGACTTTCTTCAAGAGCAGGTCTTGTGTCTGCCAGTCTTTTCACCAGATCCTTCTACTTCTTACTCCTGCCTGAGTGAAAGTAAGACCCAGTAGATCATTAACTTTGATGTTATAATAGCAGCTAAACCTGGTTTCTGAGCAGTGTTAGACATGCTTAGATGGCCATGAAAGCAGTAGTCATATTGTGGTGCCAGTGAGTTCCTCCTGAGAGGGAAGCAAACGAAGAAGGGATTTGATTGAGGGAAACATAACTAGTTTCATGTGTTGGTTCTGGCAATTTCTTGTCTCACATACAAGAAGAAACCCCAAGTTTAGGCATTTTTATTGAAAAACAACCAGCCAAAAACAACCAACACCACACACTTCCAGGTGCATTTGTTCTAATATGTCTTACTTTATACAGCTTCGGGTAACACAGAATGCTTACCAAGAAGGACAGGCTGGCCAGCATAACCCTGGCCAGAGGGCAGCTTACGAGGACTGAGTGACACTGTCCCAGTTTGTGCTGTGACACTTGAACTATTTTTTTCAGCACTCTCATTTCTACCTTGTGCTACAGATCATGCATTTTTATTTCAATTCATACACAAAAGTAGCATGGTGAACTTCTGTAATTTAACGTATTTGTATGTAAGATAGAATTGAGCTTTATCCCAGCTGAGACAACTTAAATATATTTAGTGCTTTTCTCTCTTCTAATATTTAGGAGGCAAAGGAAGCTCAATAATGCCTTTTATGCAAAGTAGCATATGCAAAGTACTTTAAATGAAAGCGTTACTACATTTGAGTGTATTTTCTTCTCAAAGTTGGTGTTGAGGCATCAGGAGAGACTTCTCATAGTTTCTCTTAGTTTCATGAAAAAAATACGTGAGATTTCTATGTGGTTGTTCATGTAATTTTTCTGTAAATATAGATATGAAAACATTTCTTTACATTTTAAACTAAAAATTTATTTGCTCTTCTAAAATATTGCAGGAGGTTTTCCCTGCACCCTTCATTTTCGTGTAAGGTTTTTTATACCTGATCCTAACACACTTCAGCAGGAACAAACCAGGTAACTTCTGTTTGTTATTTGTTTCCATGAACTAGGAATGTGTCTTGCCCATATCTGCAGCTTGGCAAACTATGCTTTATTGCTTTATTACATAGATAAACTCTTTAACTGTATAACTCTTGGTATTGAATGCATTTGGAATGGAGGTCTTAATGCCATGCTGATGATGAGTACTTCCTGATAAACACAGCCTACAACAGCCGTAGTGTAAGTTAGTGCAAAGATGTAGGTTTTAAAAGTATGTTTATTTGCATCTTGAATTCTTTTCTTTTTTTGAGTCTGCATGCCCTAGGTCTCTCTATCTTAGAAGTTTTGTATCAACACTGAGCCAGTTTTGAACATATGTAGTAGATTTATTGCTGAGGGTGTGGGAGGGTGGAGTTTATTTTTTTTTTGGGAAGAACAGATAACAGTTCTTGTTTTCTAGTTTGCCCATTACTTGTAACATGCAAAGATGTGTAATGCTTCAGTTTACAGTAGACCTCTGAAGTTTTCTTATTTAACCTATATCTCAGTTTTTGGAGTGGTGGGGTACATGAATTATAAGCAATTTTCAGTTAATTTGTCACAATGAATACCTGTTTTGTTCAGTGCCTGTAATTTAGAATTTAGAATTTGAAGGCATGCATTAATGTGGCCATTAATCTGGCATTTCTGTAGCACTTTCATTGCTTATGAATTTTAGTGACTTGGGAATATAAATAGTACAACATGTGAAATTATATTTCTTGTGGAAAATTTAGCTCTTGACCTGTTTTGTTATTTGTTGATCATGCAGTTTTAAGCTGTTCTGAAGTCTAAAACTGAAATTATTCTAAGGTCTGTTCTTTGAGGTTCTTCACATCCCCACTCTTCAGTATCAGTATAAACTAATGTTGTCAAACACACTAATAAGAGGAAGACTGAACGGCTCTTGGAAAATTGTTTAAGAGCTTTTTTTGTCAGCATATGCTGCTAGAGAAATGTCTCATCCTCCATTGAGTAGCTCCAGGACAGACTGTTACCGTCAACATTGATTGAGATTTGCGGTGTTTTGCCTTTTTAAAAAAATGTTTGTTTAAAGTTGCATTCAAAATGAATATTCCAGGGAGAAAAAGAGCCCAGTTCCATACTGGTTTGGTTTTTCTATTGTTAATTGCCACATAAATACTGTGGCCCTGGAGTTGCAGTAAAGACTGCCAAAGATCCTTAAAAATGCAGTGAGAGTGAGTGGATGTATGATTGCATATTTGTAAATGCCACTAATATTTGTTCATCTGTTTGTATAGTTTGCTGGGAAATCTAATGAAATAAAACTAATATATGTAGATATTTAAATCATACCATTTAAAAATAAATGCACATTTGTTTCTTTTCCAAAAAAATCTTTTCTAGGCATTTATTCTTTCTTCAGTTGAAGACTGATATTGCAGAAGGAAGGTAATAAGAAGAATCTTCAATTTCTCTATAATTCTTTTAAAAATAAAATTGAAAAGCCTTTTACCTGAGGGTATTGTTGCTGTAAGATTATCCCAACCGATTATACCAATTATCCTGAAACTATGCCTTGTGAAACCTTGCTTTAAAGGAAAATCACATTACTAGGAAATGTTACAAATTTTCACATAGCTCACTCATTAAGAACAGTTTAGAAGTCTGTTGTGAATGAGCTGTAGGAGATGCTGTGTGTCAACAGGCACAACATCAGCCACAGAGATATTTAGGCAAGGCTTGGTGTGCCAGGCATAGAATTCCAAACCTGAGGGCCCACTTCCTAGTGCAGTAATAAGGAGGGAGTAGCAAAGGGCAGTTCATGCTATCGTTTCTCATGATTTCAGGGTTATATTACCTACATGGTGGGCGTATACCCAGTGGTTTCTTTGACTGTGATTTCTGTGTGTTTGTACATTTAAAAAAGACATGGTCCAAGTATTTGCTGCTAAATGTTAGTTGTCTACAGGTGTTGGCTTTTTTCTTTTATAGTGTCAGATTTGGTCATAAGATCAGAGCTGTCTTTGTGCTTGGCATTTGTCTAATTTTAGTGTTTGTGTCTCATTTTAAAGACACCGGAATGCAGCTATTGAAGTAATGTCCAGAGCCCCATAAAAATATCATCTTCTTTTTGTTCCCTGAATAATCATCCAGCAAGAATTTGAGCATGTCATTTTCCAATTTGTTACTTCTCATCACCTAAGGAGCTGTTTAATGTCCATTTGTACTGTGCTTTAACAATCAAACTTAATAACAAAAAATCAGATACTCTTTGAAGGTAAATTAGTCTTCCCATATCAAACTAATTGTGAGACAATTTTATTTAAACATAGGCTGTATGTATGTATGTCTTATTAAAACTATTTCCTTTCCTTTCCAGGTTGTCATGCCCCATTAATTCTGCTGTTGTCCTGGCATCATATGCAGTACAATGTAAGTAATAACCAATCATTATTTTGTTAATAGATTTAGTTGACCAACTACTTTCTTGGCTGTTCAGTACTGAAAAGTCAGGAGAGCTTTCTTCCTGTATCTGTTTGTCTAGAGTATTCAATATACAGGTGCAGGTTATTAAAACAGCCTCCAGAGACAGTCTAAATAGAAAAAGAATACTTTTTAGGCCTGTCAAAAAAAAAAAAGTTGCTACAAGAATAATGTTATTATTTATGTGTGCTTCTGCTGCTGACAAAAGAGTCAGGTTTGCATTGTCAGTGGAAACAAAACAGTGAAACTTACTGTGTGTCACAATAGCTACGGGAAAGCATTCCAAGGGAATAAGTGGTCATCTAGAGAACAGATAAGAGGAAGGTAAACTCATGATTGAGAAACTACAGTGTTCTTACATAATGTTTGTTTCATGGAATTTGGTTTGTCATGTAAAACTGGCCCTTTGCAATACATTTAAGGTGACTCTAAGAACTTACATTCTTCTCATCTGCCTTCAGCTGGCAAAGAAATTCAAATTATGATACTAGAAAAACATCTTCTGTAGGAAAACCAAATTGGAATCTGATCCAATGCCTCACAAGCATTCTCAACAGATAGTGAAAAACAGCTGGAGGAAGACCTTTCTCATTAAACAAATAAAGGAAAAAAAAACAGGTTGAGGAGTTAGTGGAGCTTGCATATTTGTTAAAATAGTCAGGGGAAAGTATGCAAGAATAGTTGTGTAATTATTTGGCTGAATCTCATTTCTTTTATGGAAAGGCTAACAAGGCCCACAGAAACAATTAAGGTAGTTTTTCTTTGAAATAAGGACAAAGCTAAAATGATTAAAGTGTGGTTTTCAAAGATGAATGTGATAAACAATTAGTATCTATTAAAACACTAAGAGTCTATGAAACATTTGCTTTTATGTTTAAGCATGTCGTATGTTGCACCCTTTCATAAAATGAAACTGCAATCAGATTCAAGCTTCCCATGAGCCAGTTGAAACCAGAAAAATTTTCCATAGTAGGTGGCAGTCTCAGTTTTGGAGCCAAATGAAATGCATCCTGCTCTGGTGTTTCTGAGGCCCAGTAAGGGCACTTGAAGGCTGAAACACTCTGCACCATTAGTATTGCTAAATGAACTATTGGTGATCCAATTGTGCTAAGGCTCAAAAATGAAGAACGCAAAGGTTTTATCACAAAGTGAAATTAATCATGCCATATCTACTGTACCCCAAATCCCAAAACAGTTCCTGTTTTTCCTTCAGTTTTATGACTGTTCCCTTTTTAGTGCTTAGGCTAGGATGCCTGCTAATGCAGTTATCTGTACTAAAGGAGAATGATAGAAGGACAGTGAAGATTGTCAGAGGGTGCTAGTGTGTTTTAATCATCATCTTTCATGGTGGATTCTGGATTTCCCATCGAGCTATTTGCCTGTTTTTTCTAACTCCTGATAGTGCTACTTTTACCAGGTGGTAGGGTTCTTTTTTTGTTTCTTTTTCTTTTTTATTTAAAAAAAAAAAGCCAAAGCACAAAAAATGCCAAACCCAAAAGTAACCTTTTTTTGCTATCTGATTTCCTTTCTGTTGCTGTTTGTATGATACTGATACTTATTCTTTGCATTGGTAAAGAATGAAATGTTTTAATAGGAAGACATATTCCCTTATGTTGGTTTTTTTTTTGCTTTTACCTGAAGCTGATGGCATAGGGAAGACATTTTTGAAATCCGAGGGTTTCAGTCTCCTTACTGAGTCATGTTTACTGTGATTCCTGTCAACTGAAATTGTTTTAAGTAGTTCCCTATTAGTGTTTTAATTTCTAATCATACTTAGTAAGGAGAGCTGAAGCTCTTGGTTATGAGGTAGCTGCTTATGAGAAATCCATAGTCTGAGGTTGCCATGAACCAGTTCCACCTGATCTATTTACTGCCACTTCTTGGCAGCTTTCAGGCTGCTCTCTCCTTCTGTAGCTTCCCTTGTATGCAGACAGAGAAATCCTTTTTGTCTGACATCCTCGTGGGTTGTTTATTTAAAAGGTGTAGCAGTTGTTGCTGACAGGAGGGCTGAAGCAGATCTCTTTCACATTGTAGGAAATCTGGTGTTTCATATTTCTGCTCTTGATTCTTAACTAGAGTTTTTCCATGTGCTGGTTGTATATTGGCCATCAGAGGCTTTGTCTGAGTTTTGCAAGGGGATAGTTTTTGGTGGTATCTTCTGTGTTGCTGGGATGCTGCTTCTCTGTTGTGCCCTTTGCTCAGGCATTTGGGTTCAGCACTGTGGTTCTGAAATCGAGCTCTGACGTGTCCCTCTGCCCTGCTGCAGCACACCCTGAGTTGCCTGGTGGGGCTGAGTTTCAGGGGAATGCAAGTGGGTGTGAATACTGTGTCTAAATAACATGTGACTGAACCTGATTACAAACACAGTTCAGACACTTCAAGAATAAGTTGTTAGTGTATTATCAGGAATGTGCTTTGCGATGAAACAATCAGTGGATTTTGAAATCTTTTTTTTTAAGAAGAACTTGTTAAGTGCATTTCAAATTATTTCATCATTGTGAAGTTGGAAGCATACACTCATACTGAAAAATCTTAATGATAAATCATGTGTTTTTACTAGTGTAAAATGGGAATGTTGTACCATCTATAAAACCAAATAAGGAAACCTATACAGTACATCTATTCCTTTTTTTTATTTCAAATGTCACAAAGCTGATTTAGCACCACGTGTTTACTATCACTTCATGTAGCAAATTGCCATTTCCAGGCCATTGTGTAAATGCCCAGCTACTGGTATGTAAGAAGTCCCATGAGTTTTGTGAGAATATGCTCTTATGTTAATAAATCCATTGCTGACTTGGGACTTGACTCTGAAGCACAGCAATAAAGCCAACAAAGATGTTATGATTGCTTCTAAGCTTGTTTTTTCCTGAGTATCAGTTGCTCTTGTCTCCTGTGGTATTGCTTCTCTCAGCCCTGCTTTGAGAACCAGGAATCATTTCTAGCACACTGCTATTTGTCTTCGGGAGTTTGTTCAGAAAGAGGTTGACTGGTTGCTAGGGATTCAAATGGACTTTAACCTCTTCTAAGGAAAGGAAGGCTGGTGATGATGAGGAGTGAAGGAAAGCTTCAGCTTAGTGTGAAAGTCTCTCAGGAACTGGGAATAAGAGAGTTAGGATTTTGGGAGTGCCAGAAGATTGATATCACAGAGATAGAGGTGGGCTGTAAGACTTAGAGAAACAGCAGGATCAGCTCCACAGTGAGGCCTGACTGTTCTAACTTGCCTTCATTTTGCCTCACTTTATAGAAATTAGGTTGAACACTCAGGCTTCCTAGATTGTGGAAACCTCTCTATTTTCATGGTTAGTGTTTGGGGATTTTTCTCTGTGTGCTCCCCACCCATGTTTTTTTGAAGTGAAATAGTGCTCAGGACATCTCCTGTAAGCTGAGAGATTTGCTTACAGATCAGCCGGGTTTCTGCTTCTTTCTAGGGCATTTTTAACCCTTGTGGCTTAGAATCAAAATCAGACTGGATTAATAGAGAGAACTTGGAGCTGAATTTCCGGTGTTTGAAATTACTTACTTAGATGTGTTGGGTAGCCTGAGGATTGTGTGTGCATGTCACATCTGTTCTTCTGAAGCCTACATCAGTGCTGTTCAGTCACAGGTACCTTTTATCATATCTTACAGTTCCTGTCATCAACAGTGCCAGTGTTATCTGTGTGGTGGTGATGAAACTCCCAATACAAGAAGCAGCTTGGAGAGATTGATTGAAATACATTCCCATTTCCTTCCATATGGTTCACTGAATTCTAGATTGCTGCTCTTGAGCTTGCTAGCATCTCTCTACAACAGATCTTCTAAGAGTGCCCTGATTTTTTATATACAGCAACTTTCCAGCTCTTTTGGGCTGGTTCTCCTTAATTATATTTTACAGTTGTGTTAGGCAATACAGAGGCCACTTCAGGAGACCATTACTTCAAGTATTGCTTATGTGATGGTCTTCCATTAAGCCACAAATAATTTTTTGAACTGTAAGAGTTCAAAACAAGGTACAACTCCAGAGTGGAGAACCCCAGACTGGAATATTGGCCAGTGCTGTAGCTTAAGGAGCTGACTTTTCGCAGTGCTTCATAGACTTGATACTGTTCTTCTGTATTTTTAAGTTGGATGAACCTATTAAATGTTTTTGTGTAACATAACTAAAAAGGGGGAAAGAAGAATACCCCAAGGTCAAGGTCTATGTAATACAGTATTATACTCATGGTAACAGCCTCAAATTGTGCCAGGGAAGGTTTAGGTTCTGTATTAGGAAAAATTTATTCACCAAGAGGATTGTCAGGCTTTGGAAGAGGCTCTCCAGGGAAGTGGTGGAGTCACCATCCCAGGAGGTATTTTAAAAATGTGTAGATGTGGCACTGAGGGATATGGTTTAGTGGTGGGCTTAGTAGTGCTGGGTTAAGGGTTGGACTGGATGATCTCAGAGGTCTTGTCCAACCTAAATGACTTTGTGATTCTCAAATGAGTAGTGGTCAATGCTGAGAAACAACATACGTGGCAGAGGATCAGATGCATTAGTTTGGCAAAGCCTCACAATGTTTTGGGAGTACTGGTAACTGTTCCTTTAAGTCTTTTATCCCAGTATTTTCTCAAAATGAACACTCTATGTACTTTGGATTATACTTTGCTTTTCTCAATACCTTTTTTTAATTGTGTCTGTATGTTTTCTGAAGTACATGTATTTGAGATTCAGAAACAGCGACTCAGTATAATTTATAGTTTCTAATTTGTTGCTTCCTTTTTCTTGTGACTATTTTTTGGTGTTGTTTAACTGTGTTGTTTAACTGTGTCTGGATTTTGAGCTGCTGATTTTTATTTTTTAGTTCTTTTAATAAAAGGCGTTACAATGACTGGCTCATTTTTCATTCTGGAGTGGTAATAACTTGGAGACTACCATTGTGCATGCATAGTTTTCCTTTTTTTTCCCCTACAAATGTTCCTTTGTTTTTATTAATGCCTAATTTCTCATTCTGTCTTACCACAAAATGGCCAGCTGTTGTAAGTGGTCATAAGCAGCTATTTACAGTCATGCCTAGGCTGAACATTTTGTAAGGGTTCTTCAGTGTAAAGCATTATTTGCTTTTATAAAACAAGTTCGTTTTAACTCACATGATAGCTAGTTCTACTTGTCCAATAGGGACATCACAATTACCTAGAGGCCAAGTGGGTTAGTGTTCATGTTCTCATCCTTATTTAGATACAGGTTCCACTTGTTGAAACACCCTTCCTTCTCTCAACATTCACTTCTGAGGGTTTTGGTCCTTTTAGGAATTTCTCTCTGAAAACCATTTTCAATGTGGTGTCATTTTGCTCATTCCAATGTGCCTTCTTAGTCTGTCATTAATAAGTGTCTACATTTTTATGTTGGTTCTTTGAAACTGAATTCTGCTGTAGCAGATTGTTTTCTGTTTCCAGAAACATTTTAATACCTGAATAACTTGTAGTTACTGTTGAGAAACAGTTTATTCTAGGAAGTTCATATTTCTTCTGTTCTCTTTTTTTACCAAGAAGCAATCACTTAAAATTTCTAAACCGATTAAACTGTATGGATTAAATATCTTCTCTTTTTGTACCTCTATGTTCATATGAAGATAAATTAATCATTAGCCTTTTATACTACATTTCACCTGCATCTCAAGGATGTGAGTCATTTTTGCTGTCCTCATTTGGAGGCCAGCCTTGTGATCCTAACTATGTTTTAATCCTGGACTGCAGTTTTATACATCAGGATTTTTACAATTTATATGCAAGACTTGTCCTGTTGTTTGGTTATTTTCTGTTCCCCTGTGAACCTGATCTTCATATGTAGTTATCCTTTCTTTAAAACCGGCAACGCAATTGACTTTTGTACTTTATTCATGTGACCTAAAATATTAAACTTGCGAAACAATTTCAAATTCAATATGAAACTGCTTGATTCTTTTCTTTTGCACTTCTCAGGTCTACAGAAAGTTGATATTAAACCAGTTTTTAATGACTAGCTTTTGTATGCATTCCTTTGGACCAATTTGTCCATATGATCTATAACTGATTTCTCATCATGGTTAGGCAATGAGCCATTCACACATTTCCCTTCTTATATCTGAAGTTAATTGAAATGCCCATGTGCAGAAATAGGTTCTGGAGCTATTACTTTGTGTGCGAATTTCGTTATTATTATTTACAAGCAAAGTCTGTAGAACTGGAGAACAATGTCACCTGCAGCTTGAAGGACATCTGAACAAATTGCTTTTGAAAAACGTATGAAGAATATATGGCTTGTTCAGGCTTCAGTAAGGCACAGACAGATCCTATGCTCCATAAACATATATGATCTCAAGACTTGTGTTTCAAGCACTTATAAGCTCTTATTTTTTTTAAAGTTTGTAGAACTAGTGTTTTGGTATGTCAACATGGCTACTTGGCTATTGAACTCTTCTTTTACCAGAAATTAAAAAATAAATGTCCTCTTTTTATTGAATATGGCCTTCTAAATGAATGGTCCATCACATTCCTTTCTTTGGAGCCTTTCATATTAGATGCATAACTCTAAAATACAATATTCTGATATTCAAATATCAGGGGTTTGTTTGTTTTTTGACTCATCCTTGGTTCTACTTTCTCTCATTTCACTATATATTGTTTGCCAGTTATAATAAATTAAAGAGCAACAGTGGTCTAGAATGGTTAAAATATTATTATTATTATTTTAATACTGTAACTTTATCTTCATTGAGTTAATATCTGCTGACTCGTGATCAGAGCAGAAATTATGTCAGGAGAAACTCAGATTAGAAATAGGTCTTTAATATTTTCTGCCCTTCTGTTCTCTTCCAGAGAAATCCAGTAAAGAGAGAGAAGCATCATGGGTTATTATTCTTGCCGACGTCTTGATATGCCCTAACTTTTTTTTTCCTCCTTGGATAATTAAATCTTACACAAGATCATTAGTCTTGCAAGATGTTTCTCTTCTGCTATAACAGCTGGCTAGGGAGTTGGAGAAGCTAAATTGCTCCCCTTGTTGGCGTGGCCTCAGGTAGCTAGGAGAAAGAGGGGGGAAAACCCCAGAGTAGCCTATTTCAAAGCTTAGAAAGAAGACTATACCTCATAATGTATGAAGGAATAAAGGCTGTCCTCTTTAGAGGGGTAAAATTGCAGTAAAAATATCTTTGCCTATTGCAAAGAAAATTGAAGTAGAAAAGTATGTTACCTTATTCCTGGCAATCTGTTTTTTTCCCACTGGCAAGATTGTAATTCAAACTAGCTGCAAGAAACCTTAAAGATGTAGATTATTTCATAGAAAAGGTGGGTTGAGTTAATGACTAGTAAAGGAATGGATCCTCCATCAACTACTGTAATCTGTGAAATTGTGGGTTTTATTTTACACAGTTAGTAGCATACTACTCAGTTCTAAAAGTTCCCAATTTTTGCTCTTACTGTTGTTGCCTTAGACTTAGTCTTGGAAGGCTTGGGCTTTTGTTAATATAGGGATATTCCTAAAAATCATTTCCATTTCCTGTGAAACTTCTGCATCTTCTGTCTTGGTTTGGGGTTTTTTTGTTCTGGTTTGGTTTTTCTCCTTGTTTTTATGTTCTGCTTCAGATAAATTTTACAGTAATGTTCAAATATGCATTTTGGTTTTAATGGTAAATATTTTGTCCTTTGCCTGACATTTTGCTAACTAATTTAAAGTTCAGGCTACCTTTAAAAAGAAAGAACTAATCATGCAAAAATATCTGCATTCAGAATAAATTAATTACTCTTTATCATTCCTTTTTTTATTTAAATATTTCTCTTGATACAGAACTATATTAGCTTTTGAGTGCATTACCCTGGAAATTGTCTTGTATCATAGTTCCATTTTCTGGGCCATATAAGTCATGCAGCTTGAATATGAATGGTAAATATTAGTTATCCCCTGTGTTACAGATCCTATATAATTACTAGATGTGAGTTCTTTCTGATGTGCCTCTCCTACCCCTCAGGTTGAATCAGTTAAATATTTCATTTGTACTCTTTTTTTTCCGGAAAATAACGTTAATATTATTAATAGTATATCCTAAAAGTGTACTCTTGAACTTTGATTTAGTTGAGGGCCTTTCTATGCTGAATTGTTTGCAGCCTGTCAATTGTTTTCATTTGTGTTAATTTGTAAATCATACAAATAACCTCTGGCAAACTTTGGGACTTTATATTCACTATTGCATACTGCTTATGAAAAGGAAGGTTAGTATGGGTTAGTTATTTACTTTTTTGGCAGCTTGGTAATGTTATGTGTCAATCAGCAGTTATTTCACATGTTCTCTTAAGTAATTCACAGCTGAATTTCAAGGACAGCGCCATAGTTGATAGTAGAGCAATTTCTACCTGAATTTGTGCAGAGTGGATGCTAAGTGACAGATCTTGTTGAAGACTTCTAATATGTTCTAGTCAAGTAAATGTGTCAAATTGATTTCATTTGCCATCTCTTACTGAAGCAATTTGGTGTTCTCCAATGTTACAGTACTGTACATCTGTGTCAACACGGCACACGATGTCTGTCTGGTGCTGTTACAGCTTGTGGTGCAAAAGTGGGGCTATATAAGTAGCTAAATAGAGTACTGAGTCATGTGTACATGTTTTAATGAGAAGGAATTTCTTCTAAAAAATTCCAATGAACTGTGAAAACTTTGTATATGTGTTTCTTGTTTCTTAATAGCACATCTTGGAGACTATAATGCTTCAGTGCACTGTTCAGGATATCTGTCAAATTACAACTTTATACCGGAGCAGAACAAGGATTTTCTTGCCAAAGTAGAAACGCTACATGAGCAACACAGGTAATGCAAACTTTTAGTTCTCTCTCATCTCTTGAGCTTTTAAAGAAAAAAAAGATGTCTAAAGGAAGACTGAAGTTCTTAGCAGTTTCATTACAACAGCCAGTTGTATTTCATATAGCTTCTATTAAATGAAATATTTGGGTTTATCATAGACGTGCTAGATTAATTATATTCAGACTATGATGCTAATGTGTTGAAACATTTAAACAAATTTCTAGTTATAACTTCCAGTAGATCCGTTGGCCTTAAAATTTATTCAAGGCAACAATCTAGAACACTATACTAGATGTTTGAGGGATTTTCTGCATGAAGGACATTTGATCATTTTTCAATTTCTGTAGATTTTTTTGTCTATATATGTGGAAAAAAGCTCCAATAAACGCCATAACCATAAAACACTTCAATTAACTTTGTGCTTTTGCTCCCCTCTCCTGAGTGTAATACAAAGGCTGCAACAGATTATTCCAGTCAGTGCACTGCTAATTATTTTTTCTGACCCTGCTGATTTGTCTCTTGTAAGACTGCAGCTTAGAATTAGTGCTGTTGATCAGATACTTGCAAGCTGAATGCAAATATACTAATCTAAGAAATTGTCTGTGAGCAAATGAAATCCAAATCTCTGTAGACTTGTTTTCTCTGTATCTTAACTGCAGCAGAGCTAATTCCCTGCTCTCTTAGTTTCTTTGATTCATACCCTGAAATATTTCCATTTTTATCTCTTCCTAATGTTCCTCAGCTGTTTTTTTTCCTCATCTTTCAATACTCTTACTTTTCCCTCTAGTTTCTTCATTGCTAGTGGGTGTAGTGAATAGTTCTGAACTTCATGTGTGTTCCCTAGCAGTCCAGAACATGCATTGTCATTGATAGGGCAAAAGAAGTTAACCACTGAACTCTTTAATCCAGCTGCCCGTTCTGTTGGAGATACTAATCTGGATTACTTCCCCGTCAGTTCATGTTCAGGAACACAATAGCTGATGCCTGTACTCCTTCCAAATTAATTTGCAGTTTCCAGTAGGCTCAGTAGTTTTTTGCAAGGTTTTGAGGTTTTGAGGTTTTTTAGACAGGAGTGAATAAATATGCTTGTCTTTAGGAAGCAGTCATCTTGGAGATCACGGAGGGAAGTATATGAAGAGTCTTGGAGTGACTGCGTTGAGCTCATGTGTTTCGTGCTGTGGTAGTAAGAGATATAAAACTGGTTATGTCCTGCAGAGGAAAGATCAGAAGTTACCATTGGTTCAGATTAAGATGTGGTGGTGTCTGTTGGAAAGACTCCTTTCTTCTCTGGGTTCTTTCAGTGAAATCAATGCTTTCACTGAGTGTCTTTGGTAGGGTGAAGCCTTGATGATTGAGAAGTTTAACTTCTGCATTGGAATTAACAGAGGTGCTGGTAATTGAAGGTCTGAATAAAAATACTGAGTAGATTGGATTGGGAAAAATGTTTCTTTGTTGTTTTAATACCTTTTTTGAAATTTAGCTCTTAAGGCCAATTTACTTAGGAGTCCAAAGAGAGGCTGACAAATTATTGTTTATCCTGGCAGTATTTCTTGCATATTCCTTCGGCATTCATAGAGAATACTTATATTTGGGACGTGAACTTGACTAGATCAATGCCAAGAGCATACTTGACAAGAATGGTTCTGGTGTTCACCAGAGCTGCTGGAAAGGAAGAATTTACTTTTTTACCCTTTGAGAGAACATTGTTGCTTTGGAATGAAACTTCTGCTAATCTGGAATAAAAAATATTTGCTGTAAACCGTATAGGATATGTGTAAATTATTATAGCTTTAAAATTGGTATTCTTAAATTACAGAGTTTTAATGCTAACTTGGTAAGCATTTATACTTTTTTCATTCTTTTGTGTCTGTCCTTTGGGAAACTCACAAAGGAAAAGAAAAAGGTGTGAATTGCTGAAATACAGACTTGAGAAGTTACATCATGTCTTATGTGTTGTAACTCAGTGCAAGGTTTTTGTTACCTAGGTTTTATGTTGCTTTGCAAAATCTGAGGAGGTATTCCCTGAACAAGCCCATGTCACACTGTTCAGTGGACAGTAGCTGTTAAGAAAGCAGCTATTGTCATATTGAACTGGTGTAACTTCAGAAATTTTCATTCTGTGTTCATCCCTAAATCCATAGGGGGATTTTTCTGTTTATAGTTGGTTCTAACGTGGTCTTCCTGCTGTGTTTTGCTTAGTTACATAAGCAGCCTGAGATCTTAGGATGCAGATATTGTCCCAATTGGTAAGGTTTTCATAGTGCTTGCTAGATCCAGCCATTAGTTTGAAGAGAAGGATGCATTTGAAACTAAATAGGATGCTTATATTCCAGATGAGGTTCATTAGTCCTTGGGTATCAACAACTAAAAATTGGAACATCAAGACCAGTTTTCTCTTGCCTGTTTATCTCACTGAGTAATTGCCATCTGCTTAGGGACCTGAAGGTTTCGTTTCACCTCTAATTGAGTAGGAGGGTGTAACAATAATAAGTAAAAAACCTAAGTCTGTGCTGAGATACTTGTTGGCCCTTCAAGACACAAGGCATGACTGGTCTGGTGTAGATGGAGTATACAAATTGAGAATTAAAATTTGCAGGCATATCTTGTTAGTGTGCAGCAGACCTTCTGAACAAAGTACCTGATCAAATTATTTAAAATTAGTGTAATGTACTCTTGCAAGCATATTCAGCATCCTTTTACATAACAAAATGGCCATTCTGCATTGGTTTGCTTCTGTAATTTTCTGACACAGTG
Source organism: Drymodes brunneopygia (assembly GCA_013400955.1). Classification (NCBI taxonomy): domain Eukaryota; kingdom Metazoa; phylum Chordata; class Aves; order Passeriformes; family Petroicidae; genus Drymodes; species Drymodes brunneopygia. The sequence goes on along the minus strand of VZTZ01024866.1, from coordinate 1,139,833 downwards.
CAAGAGAGAAGGTCTACTAAAGTTTTTCAGAATCAAAGTAGTCAGTGTACATGTAGGTCTGAGAAACCAGTTTAGCTCAGGATTGTGACGAACAGCTTTTTTTTTTTGTCTTTGCTCTCTTTTTTCCTGATTTTATGACATCCTCAAGCCACATTGACCGTGGCATTCCAGTTCAAGGCAGCTTTCAGTTTTCTGCAGCATGATGTAATATTTCCTAGAATGGCTGTTTCAGGGCATAGTATTTTGATGGCTTTGTAAAAGGAGGGATATTAGTTGGAAGTAGTAGATGCTGGAGTTCTTAACATAACTCAGTGTTATGTCAGCTTTTTGCAGGTTGAACCTAAATCGCATTTGATTAATGTAATTTTATGCATGTTGTTTTGGAAGCTCACCTAGCAAAGAGTTGTTTTTACCTGTACTTGCAGAAGTTTTCTTGAAGACAAGAAGTTCAAATGCTTCAATGTCTTAGCTGCAGGAGAAAAAAAATATTTTATAATTTATAGATTGTAGGCAAACTCAGATGGCTTTTCCATGGCGAGTTTAATAGCTTTAACTTTTATTTTGCTCTCTCCCCTTTATTTTATTAGTACATTCGTGCTTCTAATCTTTCTTCTAAATTACTTCTTTCTGAGAGACTATGACATACAGAATATTGACAGACACAGCTTTTTACTATAAAGTAAGATTTTATAGGGGAATTGTTTACTCATCCCTTTGAACATAACAGATAACAAAGATTTTTCTAAAAGGAGCTGGTCCAAAGTGGCTAAGGTAATAAAATCGTGTATAATTCACTCAGTTTTTTGAGAGTACTCTTCTCAGGGCATTCACCAGTAAAGAACTCGTGGCACAACTTAATGTGGGGTTATTTCTCAGACACTGCACTGTAGCATTCTTCTGGTTTTAAGCCTTTGGAATAAATATAGTATCATAGCTTTTATTTTTGACTTGTCTGTGGTTCATATTTATTATTTTTCCCTTCTTTTAGTGGCCTCAAGCAATCTGAAGCAGAGTCCTGCTATATAAATATAGCACGAACACTTGAATTCTATGGAGTGGAATTGCACAGTGGTAGAGTATGTTTACATTGTAATTTTTCCCTTGGAAAGTAAACTTATATGATTTTTTTTCATGAATTAATAGCAGTAAAAAAAGAAGCAGTATTTAAGTATTGATATTATCACGTGGTATTTTTAATTACTGCTGGTAATTTTTCAATTACTTCTGTGTAACATGGATGCTAGAATTTCAACCAAATATGCTAGAGGTCCTCAGAAGTGTAACAATGTATTTTTAAGATAAACAATTTAATTACTGCATTGTATTTTACTTAATAATTTTAAAACCAAGGTTTCTGAGTGTCTTAGCATGAAAGAAAATGAATGCTCTGTTTAGTGCTATTAGTTGGCAGGTGTTTTAAGAGTTTCGTTTCTTTGAATTTCTAGCACTAATTTCTTCAGTGTTAAATTCTTAAGAATGCAGAGGTTTTTCTTCTTTTTGTTTAAATTCTTGTATTCCTTGATTCCAGGCTAAATCTCAGAAGCATTTAACCGCTTGAAAGATGACCACTAAAAATGTATTTAAAATCTTTTAGATACAGGGTGTACATTGATAAAAAACATGTCTTGCTATTTCACTGTCTACTGCTATTTAATTTTTTACTACACTATTCATCTGAAGTGAATTCCCAAAATGCTTTTTTATTTGCATCGTAGTGTGCAAGTTACCATTTGTGCTTCTATGCAATAGTAAATTGTTTTGGTATCAGGCTTTTAGTGTATAAACTAAAGGAAGTGTACTACAGATAATTGATTTCCTAGGAGAAAATGACTTCTAGTTTTCTTAGTATTTTTTTGAGTCTTGTTAGTAATCCTGACACTGAGAGTTATAATGAAAAATTCATACATTTCTTTAATGGTGAGGAAGGAATGGAATGAGTAATTTGCTTCCTTCAGCATGATATTTTCTTCTTGTTTTTCTTTATGCTGCCACAATTAAGTGAGCATTGAATTGAATTTCTAGGAATTCCTAAAGTACTTCTGTAGGAAGCCACTGTAATTACATTCATATTCATGAAATACAGTGCTCAAAAGGTAGAGCCTTTTTTTTTTAAGAATGGAGAAAAGTAGAAAGGGAAGGAAATTATCTTATTAAATCTGACTTTGTATAGGTACCCTGTCTGTCCATTGGGTCATCTGTCACCTTTCTACTTGATTGAAGAAGCTCTTACTGTTACACTTGAGATCACTATAAGCACTTCACATGATTGGATTTTTGCCTTTTAACTTCTATTATAGCTTAGTATTTTCATAAGCAAACTTGAGTGCTAAGGCTTCCACTGCATGACTTGTCCTTAATATTAACGGGATGCTGTTTCTGAAAGCTCTTCCGATTTCCATTATCCTTCCCAAGCTGCAGGCTACCAAGCTGCATGCAGGATGTCAGTAGTGGTCATACCAGTGCCATGTAGTGAGGATAGACTGGATTCAGACATTTTCAGCTAAATGGAATTTCATTGCAGACAATTTTGCTACTGTTTCAATTCAAAATAATAGTTTCATCTAAATTCAATTTTTTTAAGGATGAAGTATTTGAAGAGATCTGGTTTTTCCAGCAGTTGAACTAGACATCTAGACATTTAGAAGCTGCTAGGAAGGAAATAGAAAGCAAACCAGAAAATATCATGCCACTTTTCAAATTGAGTTTCGATATCATTTGAATATTGAGCTTCATTCCTCCTCTCCCTTTCTTATCTCAAAGTGGGTAATGGAAAAAGAAAAATACAGAGAAGGATAGCAATCATGAATGTTTCTAGGAAAGGCCTTCTGTAGCAGGTGAACAGCATAGAGAACGTGAATAGCTAACAATTTTTTTTTTCTTTTTGCTTTGGTAGTAAAAAGGATCTTCAGGCTACCCAGAAAGAGACAGATTTAAGTAAAGGAACTTCTTCTGTAAGGCTGCAGTTGAACTGTAAGCGTCACTGCTGATTTAATGCATGCCTAAGGTGAAATAGCTATCAGGAGCAGTTAGACAGTCACTGGAGTCCATTAAACATAAAAGACTCTTCCAAACCAGGAAATCCTCTAGCTGTAAATGACCTGAAGCTGAGAAGGGGAGTTGTTCATAGGAGTGTAGTTGGTTGTCTCTGAAGTTTTGTACTTCCAAAACATCAGTTGCGAGTCATTGTTTGGGTTGAATGTCATGTGGCAAACCTCTCAGCCAGCATGAGGTTGGTCTTGCTCCTGAAGGCCTGTAATAAGTTGCAGTGAGGGTTTGTTTATAAGCTGCTTCTTCACAGAAGCTACTGTGTTATGCCCCTGCTTTGTCAGGGATGTTTACAGTGCCTCCTGATATCCTCCCCCCAGTAGTAGTGCTTTTAAACCCTCCTTCCAGTTTTGTAACCTCCCAGTGCCTTGACCAGATTTACTAGGGGCTAATTAAAGTGTGGCTCTGTGAAAGGCTTTATTTCTTTGGATTCTTACAATTCAGATCTTTGCTACTAAATTAGTCTTGTTCCTCTAAAATTGTGTATGGCAGAAGAATCAGGTAACATCTAGCTTTATACTAATGGCCCAAAGAAACTGGTGCTCCTGCACTGGTGGTTGAGAGTGAGATACCTTTGGGTAACGTTTCTTGAAGAGCAGATCAACATATAGCTTCCTTAATTTTTTTGTTTTGTGATACAAAGTTAAATATTTAACATAAGTGTGAGCTTTCTTTTTAGCAACTTGCTAGACATGGAACTTTAATCTGAGCTCAGTTTTCATTTGCAAACACTTCTGCTTTTTTCCTGATGAAAAATCTGAACTGCTAAAATATGTAAAAATGCAATAGTGTTAGGCTACTCAGGAGAGTGAATTCAATATCCTAGAACTATATTGATATTTCTTGAATTCCTAATCTCCTTTTGACTCTGGACCACTATCCCATCTGCTCAATAATTAATCTGCTGTTAACTCATTTTTCATTTTTACTCAGAAAGTCGAAGATAGGAAATTTGTTGAATCAGTATTATTTCCATAGCTACAAAAATCAAGATGGTAATTGTAAATTAAGTCAAATTTGAATCAGTACTTAACTAGCTAGATGCCTGGCATGATAACTTTTTATCTTTACAACTTTTTAATTATTACTTTCTAAATGCTACCTGTTTTTAAAATAAAATATGCATAAATTTGTGCAATTTAACAGCATAGATGTTTTGAAAGGGAAATAACTGTGCATCAATATCATATTTCATATAAGAGATCCTCTCTTTATGCTATTCCAGCATCTTGATTTTGTGTTTCTTAGGCTCAACACAAGAGAATTCATAATAAAAAATAACATTGAGATTAGTGGTTTGGGGTGGTGCAGAGGAGGGTGAGGAATGAACTTTGTTCTGACAAAGCTTCTGGAGAAAATAGAGTAGTTTAGCCTAATTAATCCCTATCAAGTGTTTTAGATAATCCTTTATTTCTTCTTAATCATGTCGATTTTCAGCTTTTACTCTTAAAGCTGTTTTTTCTTCACAGTATTGATTTTTAAATGCAGGAACCTGGAGTAAGCTCCAAGTGCTAACAATACAGTTTTCGACCCTGCTTTAGGTTGGCCATATCATGGCAGAAACGACTAAATTACATGCAGTTAATCTCCTGAACACCTCAGTGTTCTTTCCAAGTATCAAAATACAGGGGTGTCAGTTCTGGATTCCTGTATTATGCTTTGCAAATTAGATTGCATTTCACTCATGCATGTGCCTGTATCACGTTTCTATTCAACTATTTTTAAAGGATTTATTGTAGACTTTCCACAGTATTGTCAGAGCACATGCTACCTGTTCTATTTTCCTGTACCTTACTAATATTAAGAAACTGGGATTGGACCTGGAGGAAGGCCATGTATTAATTGAGCCCAGAGTACCATCTAGAGGAGCAACTGTGCTACTGAAGGCTTTAAGAGAATCTTGTTACCGTGTGCTGTCCTTTAAAAACAGTCTGGAACTGCTTTTGAGTCAAACCTGATATTTTAAACAATGGATTGGACTTATATGTGGATTTATGTATACATTTAGCTCTGTTTAGAAATATGTGTAATAACACATTAGTGTGTATCGGTCATAAGAAATGGGAAGGCAAGATTTGTAACTTCTCTAACATCAGTCTGGGTTTAGACCCAAAATGACCATCCAGGATCCTCCTTCCTGCCTTTTTGGTTTTTTTTTTTTTTAAACTCAGATGTTTGCTTATATGGAAAAATATGTTTCCTCTCGAGTGTTTTAATACCTAGAGATGATTGTAAATTTATGATTTTTTTTTTCCAGTTGCATGTGTTAAGCTAATGGTCAGGTTTTGGTTTAGTTAATAATGGATTTCGTTTAGTGTTTCAAATACTCATGTACACATATGTATTTCTCCAACATATTCTCATATGCAAAATTGTGGTCACCTCCTGTGCAGTCTTTCTTGGTAAAACATTTTAGGAAAAAGTAAGGAATTATTTCCTCTCTCCTTTAATCAGCTTGTAATCAGGAAAATTTTGTTCCATTCCCCAAATTCTGTGACATTTCCCTAATCTCGGGAAGTACTTCAACTTCTTTCCTGAAATTAATAAGGCTAGACTCACATATTTACTCTGATACAAACCTAAGGAATATCCAGGGTAGTAGGATGAACGAATAATATTTAGAATACATAATAGATGACATCCAAGGAAAGGATGCACAAAAATCAAAACTCAAAAGTGTCATTGAATTTTTTCCTCAAGTGTAGCAATTTAGGTATAGAAAGCTTGAAAATAAACTTACTGGGAGATAAATGTGAATGTCACAGACTGCATCTGTATTCTTACAGTATTTTTCGTTTGCAGGATCTCCATAATCTAGATCTAATGATTGGGATTGCATCCAGTGGAATTGCTGTGTATAGAAAACTCATCTGTACAAGCTTCTATCCCTGGTAAATTCCTTTATCGTAAAAAACGTGTCCAGTTTTTTTCAATCTTATTTCCTTTTGCTTTTATATTTATTCCAAAGAAGTCTACAATACACATATTTGTTCTTTATGGAGTATTCTGGTATTTCTTTTGTTTAGATAAAAATGAAAACTTGCCTAGGTTTTTAAATCTCTTAAGACTTTTGAAGTCCTTGCATTGTGTGAATTCCTGATCAAATTAATTTACATACAGGTATGAGTACATGATTAGGAAGACCCTGTGTTATTGGAGATTTGCTGCTGTCATGCCCCATAATATGTCTCTTTAAAAACAAACAAAACCAATCTGTATTGCCATTAAAGTTCAGCAGCTAATTCAGTCTGGATTAAGTTCAGTCTGAACTTTTCATCATGGTATTCAGCAAGAAGATACTTGCTTCGTGGAGTAGAAATGTAAAATGAGTTATTTGGAGTTTCAGATTTACAGAAAGTAGGATAATATAATTTAGACATTTTTAAATCTCATCAAATGTGGGTATATAACATTAACAAGGTTTAGAGTCAGCAGGGGAGTGACCTTTACGTTATTCTCTGATACATAAAACATTAGAATGCATGATTGTGCTGCAGAAAATAACCTCTGCCAAGAAATAATGTGCATAAGAACTCTAATGTGAATGACATGAGAAGTTGCATAAGCTATAATTTTTTTAAAGTGCTTTTGGGCTTTATTAGTTATACCATATTAAAAATTATAACCTGAATTAGAAATTATATGGAGGCTGAGCATTTCCTTAAGGTTCTTGGATTGGATCAGAAAGAATTTTTTCCAGTCTTTCTTTTTTAGAAAAAATATGAACTTGTTTTTTTATGTTTGATAAAATTATAGCTTTATCATATTATATGAGTTCTTTGTTGAATTTGTAACCATTTTTTGGATAACTTTTTCAGTAAGATTGTACAGTGTTCTTAATCATGACAGAAAATTGCATTCCAATGGGCTTCACTTGCTTTTTGGCCTTTAGGTATACGAACAAAAAGCTCCCTTGCTGTATTCTTTAAACACTAGAGTCATTCTGTTCTTTCATTTATGAACTCAAACAAACAGCTATTTCCTATAGAAAAGCAATAAAATCAGTTTCAATTAAAATTCTGGGGGAAAATATACTGCATAGTCTCTGGATTTTTCTTTTTTTTTTCTTTCCTGTGAGTTGCATTTCAACTCCCTGGGATATACTGCAATCATCATGGATAAATGTATGTCAATAATACTTTCATACAGCAGCACAGTGAAAACTTGTATTTTTCCATTTCTAATGCACATTAGAGCATAAAAGACTTTTACCTTTCATCTTTGTGCTTTGAATGCTGCTCTTTCACACATCAGCCTCTCAGCTTCTTGGAACCGCTGCAGGTTTCAAAAACTGCCAGCTGGAGGCACATTTTCTGTCTTCTGCCAGTCTTGTTCTGCCAACTTAGCTGACCTAAGTAAGGTATGAATGGATAATAGTTGTTCCTGAAAACCATAGAGCAATGACATTTTAAAGTCTATGACTATATGAATTTTTTAGGGAAGGGAAAGATAGTTCATAGCATACAAGACAGGAGGAATCTACAACTTCCTGTGCTACTTTTACTCCTGGAGAGCACAGAGGAATAAAACAGAGATGCTAAAACTTTTTCACAAAAGACTATTCTTATTTACAGAAAGAAATTGAGGGAAATAAACCCCACAGGTTTTTCAGTTCAAATAATTCCCACTCAAAAGTATGAGGTTTAGGCAGTAATATTTTCAGCTGACAGCTAATGCAATTGTTCCAAGCTTTTTTACGCTCTCTCTCTCTCGCGCTCTCTCTCTCTCTCTCTCTCGCTCTCTCTAAAAATCTCTTTTCATCTTAAAAGGAAAAGCTCCCTACAGAGGGGCTAACTTTTTGATATTTTATTTCTGCCATCTTGCATGAGTTAATCATAATGATTTGTGCAGGAATGGTGTCCATTCCCTGATCCCCGCCAAAACAAACGCTGAAAGCCACCAGAGCAGAGTTGCTTGGGATGTATTTTAGTATGGATTCTCACTTTTATTTTAGATCTCAAAGCAGGATATATTTCTGTAATGCCCGAAGTGGTATTTATTTAGGCTCTTTATGTAACACAATTTGTATCAAGTGGTTTTTCCTCTGGACTGTGCAAACTTCACCATTAACAAGTTAGAACTCAAGGTGGCAGCAAACACCATCAAAGCACTCTTTCCAAAATTTTAAGCAAAATACTCTGCAGTGGATGACAACAATACAACTATGCCATATGGTAGTAGTCAAAGGGGACCAGAAGTTTTCAGGAACAGAGGCAGTGAGAGAGTTGTGCCTTGGCAAAAAGAGGCTTTTCAATCAAAGCAACCTACGTAAAGAGCTGACTGATCAGTCAGCGGCAATGCAAGTCAAGATAGGTTTAAAAAATAGCTTTGGATTTAATGCAGAATTCTATACACTCTGCAGAGTTTTTCTCAAGGGTGCCTAACTGTTCTGTGGTAATTTCCAAATTGATTTTGCAAGGAAAATATTAATGCCAAAAACATACAAACACTCTGTTTCAGCAGCAACTAAAGTTAGGTATTAAATGCTACTTTGTGTATGCAGTTTCACTGCTTTGAAAACTTCAGAGAAAGTGCTTGAGGAATGTATAATACATTGCTAGTTAAAACTTAGAAAACAACTGCATTACATAGTAAATTGGAGAGAACCTTTCTTCAGTGGCAAAGTATAGGATTTACAGGTAAAGAAACTTTTTTTTGCTTCAAGTCACAAGTACCAGCTGTTAATACTAAGTGCTAGGACAGGATTGCCAGATTAATCAAAAATTAGCTATTCTGTGGCCCATAGAGTGAGAAATCTGTTTTGATGCTTGTGAGTGATAGGAAGATGGGACCCAAAAGATCCATCATTCTTAATATGCTACAACTAGTGAGTGCTTTATAAGTAAACCATGAAATTTAATGATTTGTGAATGTTGCATAGTCACTGAACAGATTGGTGGTGAGAGAGAAGGGCCATTGGGCCACCAGTTATAATAACAGTAGATACATTCTATTGATATAATTTTTGAGTAAATCCTTTGACACCTTAATCTCTTGGATATTTCTGTAGATTTTTTTAGATGTGAACATTCAGTCAGTTTGTGGGCCTAACCTGCAAATGATTTTTAGTTATTGTCAGAGTAGCAAGTGTTCTTCATGCTTGAACTACATAGCTTTAGTTGTACTTTAAGAAGAATGAATGGATTCGAGAGGGGAGAGTATCAAAATAAAGAGACTGATTTGGCTTGAAGTGATTATATGGTCATGCAGTGAATCATAGGGGTTATTTTGGTTTTGATGTGTTTTTGGGTTTGTTTGTTTGGGCTATTTTTTAAGAAAAAGCAGGGGGTAGAGGAGAGGGATTGAGAGACTTTTGATACTTTGGGATGCTGACTCCCCTTTTGTTGTTGGGTGGGAGGTTTCTTGTTTTGTCTGCAAGGTTAGTTTTCTGTGTCCTGCATTTCTGCTGCCCCATGCCCCATGGGGTAAGAGCAGACCATGACAGCAACTTTGTCAGCTGAGTATAACTCCAAAAACTTGTTTCTTGAAGTTTAATCTAAGTCAAGAAATGTGGTAAGAAAGAACCAGAAGCACAAAGCTTGAGTGGTACTAGCTCAGGTAAGAGTAGCACTAGAATCAAGAAAGAATTAATATAAAATGAATGGCAGTTCAGTAAAAATAACTGAAAATTTATGACTTGTCAGGTGGTTCAGAATCCAGAACTTTTAGATAAGTGACTCAGATCACTGTTGTTTGAGGAAGCAAGTCAAATGACACAAGTATTTCAAGAGTTGGCCTAACAGGAGAGGTGGATATGATTTCCGTTTTCCATTGCTTTTCACACCAGTTTTTCTTGTCAAAGAATAGTGTTGAAATACCTGCTTGTTTGTAGTTCTGTAATTGATGGAGAAACGCATGTTCTGAAATTGGCACACACTGTTTTCCACCTCCTCTGCAGGAGGGGGGATAGGTAATGCCATGAACATTCTTGTTAGTAACTGGCAAATATACTCACCAGTATCCATGAAGGATGTTGCTCTATAACTGAAGTGCCTCTCCCATGAGCAGTGGGGAATGAGTTTTATACCATCCCATTTGATGAGAGTGATGCAAAAGCTGTGCCAGAACTGAGACTACTTTCAACATAGTTCATATCTGATATCTAACATCCTGTGAAGCATCAGTTCACTAAAATATTATGAGAATTTAAGCTGTAATGTTACAAAACTCTTCCATGATTTTTTTCAGGCAAATATGATTTGATCAGACCTTTAATAGCTTTCTTTAAGGCATCCATAAGATTCCAGATGATCATAGATCAGAGATTTCTTTGTCCAAAAAATGCAGATTTTCAGTTACTGAAGTAGAACTATTGTAGGGAAAATTTAGGTATTTTAGACAAATTTTGTTTTGCTGTGGGAAGGTGTGTGGGTAGGTAGAAGTTTGTTTAATTTAGAAAAACTGATGAGCATATAATTAAAATGAAAATTGCTTGAGCACCAATTCCAGTTGTAATCTTTACCTTAGAAAATATGTATTCACACTGTGTATATTTAAAAAGACGTGTTCAGTTCTAAAATTACCACATAAATTGCATAGCAATGTTAATGAAGTGAAAAATATATTAACACTCATTCTTACAGTTTTCATCCTTCTAAAATTATGAATTTATCTATAGGTTTTGTTTAGTTATTAACACAAATATGTGATATTTTTCACATTATGAAACTAATTCTGCAAAGCCTCTGCAAAACTTCAGTTGTAAGACCAACCTTGTCATGTCATTAGGGTCTTAAATATTGTTCCTTTAGTCACAGTTGTCATATGACTCTAAGTTATACAAAAGTTGACACGTTCAACATTTGTTCAGCTTAGTGTAGAAGATGTCATCAAGTTTTTGCTGCAAGAATAGATTTGGTGGGAGAAAACTGCTGTGAACTATTTAAAGATTAAACGAGGACATCTATTTGCCACTCAACACAGGAGATGGCTGCATATTATTCATTGAATATTTTACAGCTATAATCTTTCAGGCTCACTGTATGCAGTATTATTTTTCATTATTTTATCCCTCTAAACATTGTTCAGTATTTCATGGCCTGTTTCTTTCTTTCAGGGTGAACATATTAAAAATTTCCTTTAAAAGGAAAAAGTTTTTTATACAACAACGGCAAAAGCATGTAAGTAGTACTCTAATTTTGTTTTGCTCAAGTGGTCATATTGAATATTTTTATCTTGAATATAACCTACAAACTGCTGATCAAAAGGCTCTGTTGGGGTAACTTGCCTTTGAACCTCTGTTTTGTTAACTTGGTCTTGGTATTCTGGTCTGCTTATTACCTCTCTTTTTCCATTTTTTAATTTCTTTTCCAACACTGAATCCCTCCACTTTCAGTCTGTTGGACTGTATCTTTCCCACAGAGGTTTCTTCTCCCTTGGAGACTTTGGGTAAATGCAGATCTCCATCCTTTCCCCAAATTTATTAACCTAGTTTATTTCCCTTTTCTCGTCAGCATCTGCTGCTCTTTCCTTTGTTGCTCTCCCTGCCCTGTGGAGTTCTTTACTGCAGTGAATCTGCTAAACAACTGCTTATCCCATCTAGGGGAATTTGTGAGATCCCTTCAGCTTATGGGGCTCAGAGCTCAGGAAGAAAGCAAGTTTCCTGGAGGAAAGGAGAGCTTTACATCTGAAAAACATGGGGTTGAAAAGAGGGATAGCACACCTCCTGCTGTGTGTGACCTTCAGGAGTTTAGGAGTGGACAAATTATGTGAAGATAGTTGATAAAATTAATGTAACATTTTTCCAGTTTTAAGAGTTGGCTTCTGATGGTTGCTTTGTGCTCTTTGTGGAGCAGTTGAAATATTAGAAATATTTAAGGGAGGGGATGAATCTTGATTACTGATTATTATTGTGCTGCCACAATATGAAGAAAATAAGATGCCTTTTTACAAAGATCACAGATTATTTAATATGACAGGAAAAAACTTCTCAGAAACTAGTTATCAGCAGATGTATAAATATTTTAATTCAGTTGAGGACAAAGCTTGAGAACATAGTAAAAGGTAGGTGTGAACTTGTACCTAAACTTCATGAAGGCTCTTTCTGTAGTAAATGAGCTCTTAAATTGAAAGGAGCTGTGTTACAAGTCTACCTCTTGACCCATGTAGATTAGAAGGTCTGCTGAACACAGATTTCTAGGGAGACCTTTTTTACCCATAAGGAAAATCTTTTCTTCTTTTTTCTTTTCTGTGTATCTTTCTTTTTTCCCAGTTTGGTGGGTTCTTTGAAATTTGAGGAGTGTGCAAGTATGTACATGTTACATTTCAAGATTGACATTTAAACAAAGTTAGTATCCAGAGACAGTGTTACTGCACTAATCCTTGCACACACACATAGCATGCACAGGCTGTGTCCTTTCACACCGTAGGGGGATCTCAAGTTTATTTTACTAGCTGTAAGTTTCTAAATATATTGTTTATATGCAGATATGTCACAGTCTGTTCATATATATTTCACTGCATGGAAATGAGTGGTTGATAAACCATTCTACTCACTTGTGTGCGTAAACACTTGCAACTAGTAACGTCTCCTGAGTTTGAGGCTTAAAGATTCACTGATAAAGAGTAATTTTAAACTCAAAGTATTTTCAAATATACAGATAAGGATGGGCTTAAAGACAGCAGTTTCCAAATGTGTCTGTGAGAATAAACGTAGTAACAGAACTCTCTGAGAATGAATAGTAAAACAGGGCTTGGAATTCAATGATTTTAAGTCCCTTCCAACCAAAACCATTCTATGATTCTGTGAAAATTAGTGTACTTAAAGTGGTTTTGGAATATGAAAGAATAAAGTGTCAATATAGAACAATCTGTGGACTTAATGTAAAATATGTGTGTTCATTACATAAAAACTTGACTGCTGTCAAAAGTAGAATTTATCTCTCTGGAGACCTGTGTCACTTTTGAAGAGAGCAGCAAGCTTAATTTGTTCTATTAAACATTTGATAAATGATGACAGTTCAAAGCTCTTGATTCTTTTAGCTTACCTCCTCTAAAGAGATCATAGTTCTTTGTTTCATAACCTGTGGAGATGACAGTAATGCATACAGTGTCACGCTTAAAGAGCTGCAGAACTGTAAGAAAAGAAAGGCCAGCTGCAGGACCTTTTTACTCCTTCTCAGTACATATAAAAAAGCAGACCAGGTGTGCCACTAAATCTGTGGATACATCCATCCTTGTCCAGCTCCCTTTACTTGAAATTTAGGCCATCGAGTGTGCAGTGCTCCAGTGGTATTGCTTGGAAAAGCTTGCTGGTGCTGTGCAGTGGGAGAGAAGGGAGTGGAGTTCTAGGGGTGTCACCAGAACAGTGGGATACTTCAGGGATGTATGAAGGCAGATGACTGCATTGGTGTTAGTCTTCAAACTGATCAGTTTTTTGCTTGGAAATGCAGAAGCAAATAGGTAAATAAATCTGAAAGTAAAGAAGATGAAAGAATGTGGGGAAAAAACAGCAGATACTGTATATTCATAGGCAAGATTTGGCTAAAGATGATGAGAATGCTATAGCACTTCTTCTATGTTTTGTATGTCATATGTAGATTTTTTCCAAAAATCTGCAGAAAGTTTTCAAAGGCAATGAATTTGCAGTCCCCTGGGATGTGCCATGTTTCATTGATTTATTCCTCTTATTTCTTTTACTCCATTTTTCTTTCCTTATACGCATTTTCTGAAAAATCAGCTTACCTTATCTCACTCTTTCCCTGCTACTCACCTGTTCTTTTACCCTCCCACTGCTCTGGTCTGTTGATCAGCTACTTGATTAGGAGTATGCGGTATTTCTGTTTCTACATAAGGACTGGGGAGCAAGACTGATGAATCAGTGAATGTCTGATGCTATAGAAGCTCATTACATGTAGGCTTAATGAAGGGTGCAAGACTTAAGGTAGGAATAGGAACTATGCTGTTTACAGGCAACATTTTGTACCTTTCAGAAATGAAATTTTATTTTCAATGTGCCTATCTAATGCTTAAAAACAATTCCATTTGCTGCATACTAAAATATATCTTTACTTTCTATGCCATGGATATTTTCAGATTTTCTGTTAATATAGTAGACATGTAGAAGTTCTTCCATATTCTGAACAAGCAAGACACTTCAGCTATGGGGAATTGTTCGCTTTACCTTAATGGCCTCAGATTTCTCTAATCCTCATTTCTTGATAATTGTTAAAATGCCATTCTTTTAGAACTTGAGTTGAGAAGTATGATGGACATTAGATCCTTGGATCCCACTAGAACTTTCATTACCTTTAAAAAAGTACACAGATTTAACAGCATGGCTTGCAAGATGGCCTGTTAGTGAGGCAGATTTTTATTAACAAAAGGTTATGTTAGTCTAAAAATTGAATAAATTTTTATGAAACAAAAATATTTTTCCTAGCTGAAATCCGTGCTAAAACTTTCAGTGCACTTACAGGCTGCCAAGAAGGTTCTTTTTACACAGAAAAAGCACACTTGTAACAAGCAAAATTCATTACTGTTTTCAAACCTAAATTTAAAAAACAGAATATTAGATGTATTTAATTCCTTATCCTTATACTATAGCTTTTCAGTATAATTGAGATGTTTGGATAAAATAATTTTTGTGGCAATTGAAAGGCCAGCGCTTCAGGCCAGCAAAAATATCTATATGCCTCCTTTTATTTGTCTGCTGGAGTAGTAAAACCCTTCAAGTGGTCTTCAGCTAACAGGGATTATGTCAGAAATGGCATTTGTCATTAAATGTTTGTAATGCGTGCTTTATATATTTCAAGAAACTCTGAGTTAAGATTTCACTATGTTTCACTATGTTTTCCTGCTTTATTTTACATGACTACTTAGAAGCAATTGTGGTGAACTGACAAAGATGAATTGATTCCAGTATGCAAGAGACTCAAATAACAAACCCACCTCTTGAAAAGAAAATACTTTTTAAATGCTTTGATAGATATAGGGGAAACCTATATATAGAAATCCTGAAAGATTGTAATCAGTTAAATATTTTTCAGTGCTTATGTAAAATCAAGAGGCAAACCTTTTTTTCTCCTGAGAGTCTCACTGTTTTCCTGAAAGCGTGTCTGAAGCCATAGATTCTCTGGACTAGACATGAAATGATTTGCAAAATGCAGGATTGGTCTCAGATATGTGGCATTTGTAAAATGCTGCCTAGAAATAAAAAGAACACAAGAAAAACAGATTGACTATTCCAGCCAAAATGGTTTGTAGTTACTTCCCAACAGGATTGTTGCTGTGAACAAGCAAAAGGTTGCCCATCTAACTATATTTTGAGATGTCAAAATCAGTCATAATTTAGAAGAGCTGAAAAAAATGAGTGGTGAAAACTTGTGTTTTTTCACTGAAGTGCTGAGCTGTGCTGCAGTTGACTCGGGTCTCACGTTACCTTTATTTCTACTCTTTGCTTTGCTCTCATTCCACTTTGTTTGCATCAATAATTAGATTAACCAAAGCTTTCTCTTGTACTAAACTCTTGGGATAAACATCAATGGCAAAATTGTGTTGCACTCGTGTTTCACTGGCACTTTGGCACTGAAGTTACTTCTAAGAGCACCAAGACACACAAGTTTTATATTCTGCTGCCTTCTGATCCTCCTCATTGTGGCCTCATGTTATCACCCAAGCAGGAGTGGATTTCTACAGCAGTAGCAGCAGCTCCAGTCCCATCACATCCACCTTCTTTCCCCCAAGAATGATCCCTGTTACCATCTTCAGTTTCTTCTGAAAGGCTACCAAGAGTATGCCTTTTGCATACTATGGTGCTTGAAAGAATGTTATTGAATTGAAGCCTTATGTGAAGAGTTTGAATTTAAAGAATTGAGGGGGTTTTTCCTTTTGACATTGCATCCTTAATGGAATGTTTTAAAGAATTTTGTTTGTCTCAGGAGGTCAAAATCTGACTGGAAACCTGAAAATATATTTATCGGTGTAACATGACTCTTGTATATACAAAATCTTTACCACTCTAGACTTAAATATTTCATTAATGTTTCTTTAACTTGTAAAGTGCACATTTTGCAGTTTGGAATTTCACATGGTCACACAGGTATTTTGGCCATCTTCAGCTCAAAATCAACTATATGCTGATTATTTTGTTTGTTTGTTTGCCTCAATGTATTTTTCATGTTTAAGCTTAAAATAATTTTGTTTTTTTATGACCTTGTTTATTGTTTCATCTACTTGTATATGTTGAAACATGGTGTTCCCTACTGTTACAGAATGAATCCAGAGAGCATATTGTTGCCTTCAACATGTTAAATTACAGAGCATGCAAAAATCTTTGGAAATCTTGTGTAGAGCATCACACATTTTTTCAGGCAAAGAAGTCACTACCTCATGAAAAAAAGATATTATCACATTATTGGACTCTGGGTTCTAGCAATCCAGCAAAGTAAGTATTGTGTGAAAGCATGTTTTGCTCTATGATGGGAATGGGAGGATTTGTGTCAGTGGTAGTTCAAGTTGGAGTGGCAGAATTCAGTCCTGTCCATAGCTTATTCCAGTCTATATATGAACCATTTGACAAGTTTTATGGTTATGGTTTCATTTTCTGCCATGTGGTCTCCTTACAATAGAACTTTTCCTATAATTGCCTCAAAAGGTGTTTGAATATATGTTTTACTGCTATTTTTTCGACTTGTTGCTTTAACCTGAAGTATAAAAACACTGGAAAGGAAAAATGTCATGTAGCTAATGATCCGGTAAGAGAATTTGCAGAAAAGATTTGTTTAGAAATGTTTAGCCATTAGTGTCATGTACACATTCTGTTTAATATGTTAGGGCAATTCCTGGAGTGCATCATACCAACCACTTATTACTGACAAAGATGGAAAACTTTTTCACTTTCAGGTATTCAAGATACCCCTGTTGTGACACTTCCAATCCTTTATTTGCCTCACTGGATTCTTCTAGTTACAGAGCTGGTAGTTTTCTAGTGTTATCTAAGATCTAGTTACCCAGAGGTAATTCTTTAGAGCCTGTAATTTTCCTATATGAAGTCGGGATTATTCCTCCCCATATGCAGTAACTGGGCCCTATCTTCATTAAAGTTAAACTGCCAGTTTATTGTCCAGTCACTTGAAACTGTAATGTCCTCCTCCATTTCTTTGCGGTTGGCCTTATATTTTGGCCATCCTGTGTGATTTTTGGAGTGGAAGGTTTTACTGGAGTAATTCTGCTCTTTTATCCTAGGGGCTTTTAGACTTTTTTGATAAGTATCAGTCACAGTGATTTCTTCCATTATGTTGATTTGTTCTGTTGTTACATTTATGAGCAATTCAGCTACAAAGGTGTCATGTCCTGTGTCTTCATTGTCTTGTCCATCCCATCCCATCCCAATCCACCTACCCCACCCCCCAAAAACATTAAATAATGAAACATATAAAAAATATTTTATATTAATAGTGAATGAAAAAGAAAGTCTTTTGTCATTGTCATCTCTGGATGTGAGATTCTGGGGGGGTGTTTGATGCTTTGATGATCTGTGGACTCTCTAGAAACATGCTTGTTCTCATGATTTTTGGACAAGTATTTTGTTTGCTTTTTGTTTGTGGATAATGTGTTTTTGTGAGTTTTTTGTAGTGTGTTCCCTTAAAAGTTTAACTTTACATTTAATATGTCAGACTGATGTTCTGTCTTCTATTTCGATAAGCTTCAACTTCTGAATGATATCAACATGCTTCAAATAGCTTCTCAGACTTCAGTGGCTCTGATGTCTCTTTCGATACTGCAAAAATTGATACCAAGTGCATTGGTATTGCTTGTAAATGAAGCAATTAACACATGAGGGCTGTCCAATAGCAGGAATTCTGATAAAATGTTGTTTTCTGCTGGAGTGTAATTCCATGTTTTCACCTAGTACTAAATCATAGCTGGATGATCTGGTTTCTAGATCATGGAAAAAAAGCAGTACAACAGTATTCTAATTTTCTACCGTTTTATAGATCCTTATTTTTAGAATTAACTCATTTATGGAGTGTTATGACCTTGTTTTTCCTGTAGTGGAAGGGTTGAGGAGGTGATTCTCAGAGTTTGTTGGATTGTCAGGTCCTGTAGTCCTTTATTTCTTTCAAATCTGTGAAGAGATTCAAAACCCTGATCCTCCTACAGACAGATATATACACACAGGCATTACACGGCCTTTGTAATGTAAAGAAAAAAACCAGTGTGAGTTCCCAAAGGTACCAGTTTAGTGTCATTATGTTTTTTACCAAACATTTTATTTTTGACAAATCTGCTGTTACAATTTCTTAATATTCTGTAGCATAGAGGACAGTTCTTATTGTTGATCTGAATTACTAGGAAAGAATTCTTTTCAAGTAATTTCAATGCTCTGACACATTGTCTCTGCTGAATTACTTACGTAGACTTTTAAGGAATCTCCAGGGGCAGAATCAGTTATGGAGATACCTTCCATCAGCTTAATGATAACCTCTTTGGCCTTATTTAAACCCACAGTAAGCGTGAATTTTAGGATCTACATGAGGAAGAAGTAACTCAGCAACCATTGCCATGAAAGACTGCTAAACTACATAAGAAGCACCTGTAATTTTGAAAATCTTTGAGTAGTTCCTATGAACTCAGCAAATTATTTTCTCAAAAGATTTAAGAAAAATTGTGAAAAAGTAACTTCTGAGGCATATTTCACATGCTAAAAATTTTTACTTTCTGACTTGTTTATGATTGCAGAATGTTGTAAGATTTTCCATGTTCCTTTTCAAGGATGGCTCTGTACTCATGTGGAAGCTACACAACCAAAAAAGAGATTTTGCATTCTCCCTTATGAAAGGGAACAAATTTTTGCGTTATATAAATCAAACAAACACAAACAGACAAATCAAACCACAAAACCAAAAGTGCACACAAAAAGCTCCACCAACCACATTGTGGAGTCCTGGAGGTTTTAAGATTGACTTGTGTTTAATAATTCTTTTCTTTCTGGTTCCATCAGCTTTGAAGGGTGCTACATTCAGATTTTACCATCTTAAGTATCACTGGTATTCCTACAGAATTTGTGGCTTTCTTGTACTGTGTTTTTCGACATTTCTATGAGGCAGATAGCCTAGCATTTATTGCATCATTTCAAATAGTAGCAGTACTTGAGTACAATTTCTTATTTGCATATACCTATGCCCTTCTGGATTCTCTTAGCTTAAGGTACTAGAGGCATTCCATTTAAATTTGGGCTGCTGGGTTGTATAAATCACCTGTAAGCCTTGTTCGAGGAGCAACTGAATCACATCTCCCAGATTCTGAGAGGTAAATTCTGGACTGAACGCCTGAATAACCTCTCCTAGACGCATTCTCATTCCGTGTTGAAAAGCTAAAAATGTATCTGTATTTTTCACCAAGGATAGCCTCAGTAATAGATGTGAGAAAGGAAGCATCATTTCAAGATAGTACAGCCCATTCCAGAAAACCTTTGGCAGCCTCCCAGAATGTTTGCTGAGAAATATGCTGATATTTGGCATCTGAAGGGCAACTGCTTCAAGTTCAGGATATTATTTATCTTCTGTGCCTTAACTGGAATATCCAGAGACATACCCTATAAGTGGTTTTGTGGTCAGGATTAGGGGTTTAAGATTAGAGTTAGGGTTTAGGGTTCTGGCTTCCATCACACGAGTTATATTGCACGTCAAGTTGTCTGTGCTGGAAAATGCATGAACAGCCACTTGCAAAAAAGAAAAGCTGATTAATGTGGAGTTCTTCACAATGCATTTTTCATAATGCAGCCTCTTTTTCCAGTCTTTCTGCTCCAGCTATGTAAGGCTTCTCTGAAAGAACTCTGTTTCTGAAGAAGATGAGTAGCTGGTGCCTTGTCATTTTATTCAAAAGTCTTAGAAAAATAAAATGGGTATTATAGCCAAAGCTTCTCCTGAGTTGATGGACTTCGTTTACTAAGCATGAAAACATACATGGGTAACTGATTTTGATATGTAGATGCTCCATACTAAGTTTTTCCTCTGTTTTTTATGCTGGGAGAAGCCTTTAAAGTACATTTAGAAGATGAAGGAATTGATTTCCTTTAAAATCATGAACAAGATGTATGAAATACTTCAGCATGTATAAAAAAAAATACATGTGTTGCTTTTTCTTTTACTTATATAAGCAAAAAGCAGTACAATGCAAAGCATGCTTAAGGTTTGATTTTAGCATAATATCCACAGCTTAAGTAGCACTTTTTTTCTTTATTTTTTCTCCTTTTTTTTTTTAATGCTGTTTAAAAATGAGACTTTTCAGCTCTATAGTAAGGTTCTTACATAGCCTACTATCCCAGCTGCCCATTAGGTACAGGTCAGAGCTTAATGAGCCAAAGGTCAGAGCTTAATGAGCCAAAGGTGTTTTCTCTGTAACTAATAAATTGTTTCTTCCATGAGAAATCCTAGGCCTGTAAACTCAAGGATGAGCGGCTTATCTCTCAACTTGACTTGTGGAATGCTGTATAAAATGATGCATAAGAGTTAGTTTATCTCAGTTTCAGTCTACTTAAAGATTTTCTTCACGCTGTATATTTTCACTAGTAAGATACTTTTATTGCTTTCCTAGCTGTGGTTCTGATCCTGGTGCAGACCTTTTCTTGTCAGATTCTTGTCACAAGAAGTAGTCCAGACCTGGAGATCCTATTTTCATGTCTGATTTTTCTTTAATGGTCTATCTCTGTAAGGAATACATCACTCAAAAGTGGCTTCCTTCTGGAAAATAGGGTATTGTCTTGGGTAGCTCTTAATTGATGAGGCAGCAGGTAGATGGGTAGTTTTCCTGTGCTCAATGAAGCTCCTGCTGAGTTGTTACCCCTTTTGTGAGAATTAACAGGGAAGCTCCAGAACATTTTACCTGTATTTGAACTGTTTTGGCAGGCGCTCAGTTCAGTGCCAGGAGGACATACTGAATTTCCTGTTTTTCCCTCTGTCTTTTTAAACACAATTAGGTTAAAAATACCCAGAAAAAGCTATTTTTGCCCAGGCTTGTGATTAGCAATGTAGCAGAGATTAACAATCACTTTTATTGTCACAAGTGAGGGACAGCAAATGTCTCTGTGAGAATGTAAATGCATAAATAAGGAGGGGTAAGCACAGGGGACTCTTTAAATTATGAAATTGACTTTCATACATGTGTTTTATTTCATTTCGTAAGCATATTTTCTTTCATTTAAGTTTTCTATGCAAAATAACTCACATATAGTTGTTTTATGTCTTTTCAGGTCTGTAAACAACCAGTACTGCAGAAAAGTGATTGGTGGGATGGTTTGGAACCCATCTATGAGACGGTCCTTATCAGTTGAGCACCTAGAGACCAAAAGCCTTCCTTCTCGATCACCTCCTGTTACCCCCAATTGGTAAATCCATTTTCAGCCTTTTCCACACCTTCTAGCCTCCTACCATTTCTAATTGTATGTACTCAGAATTATTATGTAGTATGTACATATATATTTAAGCATTTTTATTCTGAGAATATATATGACAACAGAAGGGTGGGTGTCACTTACTTCAACTCTAGCAAGGCTTTCATGCTGTCTACCAAAATCTTATACCCCAAGTTAAGACATTATTTTTCTGGGTAGATGGACAACAGGGTGGTTTAAAAAAAACATTTAAATGGTTGGATGACTGGACTGAAAGGGGAGTTGGTAATGGGTCGCACTCTACCTGGACAACAATAAAAAGTAGATGATTGAAGGAGTCTCTCTTAGGACCTGTCCTGCTTAACATCTTTATGACTTGGAGGAGGCAATGGTATTCTTGGTCATAAAGTTTGCAGATGGCACCAACCTGGGGGGATGAATCAATGAGCCTGGGGGCAGAGCTGCTCTCCAAAGGGATCTCAACAATCTGGAGAAATGGGCCAATAGGAAATGTGTGAAATTCAACAGAGATGAACACCGTGTCCTGGGAAGTAAGAACCCAGTGCAACAGTATTGTCTGCAATGCAGCTTTCTTTCTGGAAAACGACCTGGTAATCCTCATAGCTAGAAGTGGTACATGAGCCATCTAGTATTCCCTGACAGCAAAGAAGTCCAACCTGGCAGAATTCACAGTTCATAGATAGTAGGTCAGTGGAAGTGATAACCCTTTTGGCTCAGCATTTTCTGGATTTTATTAGAATGCTGCAGCCCTTTTTGTCTGCAAATACACAATAGACACAAATTGGAGCAAGCTCAGCCAAGATCCCCAGCTCCAAGGTAGTCAGAAGGCTGGAGAACTTACCCTGTGAGAAGAGGCTGGCATAGTGGCACTTACTCAGCCTGGAGAAGCAGGAGTTTCCAAATGCCTAATAACAGCCTGAAATTACTTAGGAGGGGGTCAGCTACAGGATGAGGCCAGGTTTTTCAGTATTTCATGGTGGGAGGATGAAGCAACAAGTGTATGTTAAAATAAGTGAGGTTTTGTCAGGACACAATGGAAAAACGGCTTCACCACATGGACAGTCGTTGCCTGGGGGAGTTGTTTGACGGATTATCTCCATCCTTCAAATTTTTTCATGAGGGGATAAAGCCTCAAACTTTGGCCTTAGTTGACCCTACTTTGAGCAGAAGATTGGACTAGATGACCCTCATGAGTACCTTTCAACCAGAATTATCCTGTAATTAAAACTTTAATAATATAAGTTGAAATTTACAGGGGGGAAAACACCAAATCAGTTCAGTATACTGAACTTAGCAGTGTATGATTGCCTAGTATACCGTACAAAAATTGATAATTTAAAGTGAGACTTACAGGCCTGTTATGAAGATTCAGGTCATAACTGCAATAGGATGGAAATTCTTCTGTAAAGTTTTGTGAGATATTCTAATCTTCCTGCTTGTGTTTGTATTCTGTATTTTTAAGGCGGAGTCCTAGACTACGTCATGAAATCCGCAAACCACGACACTCATCTGTAGATAATCTTACAAATGAGATCAGTTATATTACTGAAACAGAGGATGTTTTTTACACATACAAGGGCTCTCCAACATCAAAGGACAGCGATTCAGAGATCTGTCAGAACCTTAGTCCACAGAGGAGGTAAGGACTTCTGCAAAAAATCCATTACATATTTTGATCTTTTTAAAAGCACCAAACAAAAAACCCAAAGAGCTGTAGTATAAAACAGTCACAATCAGGTGTAATATTACAATGAGTTCAAACACTTTTATTTGTATAAGCTTTATTTTGACCAGTTGCTATACTGTAAATGCCATGACACAAAATGACAAGTCAAAAGCAAACCAGTCTTTCATCCCTAAACAATACACAGTAGTTGAGCTGCTAGTAAACTTAGAACTACTAAGGCATGCTTGTTCAAATCTGTAATATCCTGTTTCTTAGTAGCTTTTGCAACCCTTTCCTACCTGTCAAAAACTCTTTTTTTGTGCAGAGAAAGACTTACTGAACTCTTAAAAGAGTTCACTCACGTTCCACATCATCGGCTCATCCTTGTCAGTTGAAAGAGGCATTGCATTTGAGTATACACAAGAAGATCTTAATGCTGGTGGTCATCCATCTTTTTCTTCAGAGGAACTGTTGATGGCTTTTCTAAAGGCAGTGTCTGCTTTTGGGCTGTATTCCTTGAGGACTAACTTTGTTCTCCTCTGCAGCGCTTTTAACCACTGCTAGTTTTGCTTCCAGAATTTGAAGCTCCTGTCTTTGTGCACTCTGATTATGTATTTGCTCATGTATTACATCATATGTGTGGCTACACTAATTTCTTAATGGGTAACTTCAGATTATCACAATGTCAACTTCAGAAATATTGAACAAAGTCATTAATTTTTTCAGTCTCAAAAAGAAAACAGCTACTTCAAAACTTAGAGATGGGGAGAGTGCTATGTATTAAAATGCATGCTCCTTTGTAGCATTACAAAAGAAAAATGGTTTCTAGTGATGCCTAGTGACTTTAAGGCAAGGTATGTTTTCTGAAGCAATGTCTTGATGGAAGTTGATAGGATTCACCTCCCTCCATGATGGTGTGCAGCTACTAAATGTAGCTTTAAATTCTGATTGAAACTATATTCTTTAAATTCTATAATAATATTGTTACTATATTACAGCAGAGAGTTTTCAATAAAAGAAAGGAAAAATTGGCATGTTGTATGCATATTTGGAATTTGTCACTCTTTTGAGTATATTAAGTATGTTAAGTTTGTCACTTCATTTTTCTATTTTTCTGACTGGAAGACAGCTGAACCTTAATACTATTGATTGCTACTAATAGCAGTAGTAACCATGATAATACATAAAAGTTAGGCCTGTAGATGTTGTGAATAATCATTGACAGGAAACCATGTCTTTGCTGTGTTTTAAAAATTTGCAGATGATATACTTTTAGAAGTATTTTCTGAGTAAAAATACTGAGAGGCAGACATAAGAAGAAATTATGAGGGTAGAAGCCGTAGATAGAAAATTATGTTGCCATACTGTGTTTTGTGATCGGCAAATTGTGTCCTGCCAGCTAGTATATTGTTCAACTTCTTTTATTTTCCTTTTTCTTTCCTTTCCCTGTAGTTTTTTTCTTTCCTTCCTGTTTCAGTTGTCTTATTCCTACTGAGATTGGAGTGGAAAAGCCTGCTTTTATGCCTTTCTACAGACAATGAAAAAAAGGATGTTCTAAATTTGAAAATAACACATTCATTTATTTTCTGAGCCCTAAATGACTGTGATGAATCAGAGTAACATCACTCACTATGGAGCTTTGTACTGTTACTACCTCATGTAAACCATTGCTTTTCTTCTTAGATCATATCGCAAATACATTATCGTTGTTGGGGTTATGTTTATAATATTTGAAACTCTGCAGGTAAACGAAAAAAATGCTTGCAGAAATCTGATCAATTAAATTCAAATTGCGTGTTTCGGAAGAAGAATGGAATAAATGATCAGTTGTGGTATTGACTGTTAGATTTTTGTGAGGTAAAATAATCATTAATAATTTCCTTTTTAGCAATTGGGGTAAAATACAAAGTAGCCATAAAAATAAAAAGCTTTTCTCTATGCTGAAATTTGCTAGTCCACATTCCAGTTTTTTTCCCTTTGCAATCTCACAGCAGTTATTACTTGCTTCACTTCCCCCATTGAAAGATGTAAAGTAAAATTAAGTATGTATGTGTAGTAAAATCTTTCTTTCCATGAAAGCTTTATTGATGACTGAAATCTTACCCTATCAGCTAAATCTGTTTTGTAAGAAAGAAGTTTACTCTGGATATACTCAGCTTCCCCTGGGCTTTTGCCACACATTGGGACTATTTAGTCATTAACTATAAAACACCTTTCAGTGTACTGATAAATCTTGTAAAGCCAACTACCCATTTTTGCCATACTGGTCTTCAGTAGATTTGAACTGACATAATACATTTCCAATTCCTTTTTCATTAGAGGAGAGCCAAGGGTAGTGTCTCATAGTCCTGCTAATACACATTGTCTTTAGGGGGCCCTTTTTTTACTGCCTAGCCCACTGAGAATGTTAATAAAGGTGTTAGTTTATGCTAATTATAACGAGCTTTGACATGAAAAATATCTGAAACATTTTTGGAGAACTGCTGGCAAACAGCTCTAAATACTGGCATTTAATCACTGAATGGTTATGTCTGTGACCTCAAATATTAAAAATAATAATTCTGCAACAGCTTGATTTCTGTAAAGTAAACATCAATTTCATTTACTGTTTTTGAAGAAAGACTGTGCAAGCTGCAGCTAGCGGGAAGTGTGGCTCTTGACTTATTTTTCCAGCTGCCATCAGCATTTCAGAGGTGGAGGTAGTCTTCCCTCTTTCTCACTTTTTTCTCAAAACAAGTGGTTTGCTCTTTGAAGGTAGGATAGACCTACCTTCAAACTGACCTGTTGTGATAGAGTGCTCTTTGAGGCAGATCACAGATAAAACTTGTGTACAAGGCTTGCTACCTACCTAATCCTGCACATTCGGAACCTTGGGCATCAGAAATGTACAAGCAGCCACTGCTGGCAAAAGTACAAACACCTGCATTTATTGCCCTACAAGCAATTTTTACAGCTTTTTCTCCTTCCTGACAATACCAAGTATATTTATTTTCTTAATAATCCATTTTCTTCCTTGCTCTGTTTACCCACATATAGGAATCAATCGAGTTCTACTTTCTCTCTACGAAACAGCATACAGTTTAGAAAACAAATTATGTGGAACAGCTCTTAGTTTAAAGACCATAAAGCACAGCGGTTGTTAATATTTCCTCTTCAATTTCTTTGAAGATACAGTACCGTATCGACATGTCATCATCTAGGACTATGTTTGCTGTTAAAATCCTTTAAATGAACAGACTGCAGATGAGGGTTGATAATATTTTGTCATTTCTTATGTTGTCTCTTAAGGACATAATAATTATTTTTAAAATGCGCTTTGTATGAACACTGTGCCTTCTGACTGCAATCTGAGGTGTGTACCACCGGCTGTGACTGGAAAAAACAAAGTTGGAAAATAGTGCAAACCATGCACACAGGTGAAGAACAGAAAGCCAGGGCAAGCTTGTGAGCATGGTGTTTAGTGTAACTTTGTTGCTCCTGCTACCCAAATTATCTGAGGTACTTTCACCTTCAAGAATCATTTGGGGCTCAGACATAGTGAAAAGAAGCAATTTTTCTCTCTCAGTTTAGTGTCTGCAGAAAAGATTGGAGCTGTCTATTGCTTCTGTATTACAGACAAAAAATTGCTCTAATCCCAAATTAACATACATTACCTAGAACTTCATTTTCAGGGCATGAATAGGTTTTCCTATCTAAGCCAAATATCTCAAATCACAGCTGCTTACAAAACCTGTCAGAAAAGACAGTGCTGAAGAGGACCTCAAGAGGAATTTTGTTTAGCCCAGGGCTCCCCAGCCTTTTTGAAGAAGGTGTCCCTTGTCAGTTCTTCTTCCTCTTTATTGCTCTGTTGCTGAGCATCTCAACTGATTGCTACTGCCACTGAAAAATTAGAATTAGCGCAGGCATGGAGCCCACACTTGGCCTCCCAAACTCTCATAGGTTGTGGTCCCTGTTGTACAACTCTTTGTTATGGCTGTGCCTCCCCAGTTCAGAACAGGCAACCCAGTCTGTTTTCTGACTACATGTTATGCTCACTCTGTCACTCTCTTTATACCATGCCTGCTGGTATGTGCACATGGTACCATTATTATTTTGTTCTAAAAATTATTTCAACAACAGCATTGAGATAATACATACCAATTAGTAAGTGCACTTGTTTGATAACTGTTTTTCAAATAGAATTTGCTTTCCATAGCCTTGGCTTCTCTGAAGACATTTTCTTTGACAGATTTGCATTCTCTTCATTGAACCGCTGCTGCTACTGACTTTCAAACTTCTTATCTTAAACAAAGTGGAAAACTTCTCTCTTTTTCTGTGAGGTTACATGCCTTCAGATGTCCTTAAACCCTGAGATATACATTAGGGAAGAGTTAAAAGTACAAACTGGCTTTTCTGTAAGATACAAAGTAAGTTATATTATGAGGCATTATTCTTTCTAAAGTTAGCTCTAAAGCTGCTTTAATTTGGGAAATTTTTCAAAGTTTTGTCATACCAACAGGCTACCTGGCATCAGCTCATCCTGACCCTCTGCTGTCCTGATAGGTAGCCACAACAGAGCTCCTGGAAGATGCTGTCTTTGAGAAAAATGTTTCTCTTTCAGACTAACAGGTTTAAGCCACAGCTGGTTATTTTTAAAGGCAGACTGATGGACTTGTGCAGGGAACTCTTTTTTATTGCAATTTTTTCTTTTTTTAGCCTGGTATAGTGCTTGAAGATTACCACTGTTGCAGTCTGTCTTGATAAAGGTACCACTACAGTTTCCAAATTTGGAATAAGGAAAGACTCACGGATGTAGAGGAACAAGTCATCCTTACTGATTTGCCTTTCCCTGACACCGCTATGATCTGTATGCTACTGTGTCATTCAAGGGGAAAAGGTACAGGGAAAATGAAGTAGTCATACTGAAGTATGTGACATGTTTCAATACCAGGTTGGGAAATTCCAAAACATCTTTGATTTAAGCAATTACCTTCAAATCTAAGTTGATTTTAACTGGGGCAGTAACTAATTATGTTTTGGAATCACGTGCTCAGACATGCTTGATCTTTGATCAGATATTAAATTTTCTCCTGAGAGGCTGCACTGGCCATCCCCAGTGCAAGGTCTGGTTGCTGGCACTGATAATTTAAAAAACAATAAATTAAAATGTAACTTAATGTGTAGGATTCCTCATAGATGAAGTCTTAGAAGAAGCAAAAAAACCTCCTTGAAATAAACTAGCCTGCCCTTTACCCTCAAGTGTATAAGTGAAAATTTAAATTACTTTAATGATTTTGCTTCTATCTTTATGTTAAGGTATGTGATGTAAATTAAAAATTTGATTTAAAATGTTTTAATAATACACTTTTTAAACACATGGTGAACTTGAAATACCAAGGTCTGCCATAAAAATCAAAGCCATGTAACCCAGTACTTTTTACAGATTTTTGAACTTTAATTTTTCCTTGTTTTCATTGTTCCTTTCCTTTTCCTCAAGCATCTTTGGGTGCCTGAGGTGTCTTACCCTTCACTAGGCAATGAGAAATAAAAACAAACAAATGACAAGAAATGAGAACTGAAAACCACTGTGTTGTTTAATGATGTTAACTTCCAAGAACCCAGGTGTGGGAAGCTGCATGGTTTTCTACCATTCAGCATGAAAAAGAAAGAGTATACTTCACTCTTCTGTGTTCATTGATTTAGGGTTTTTGTCTGGCTTTGTGGGAAGACCCGTGTTGTGGCCAACACCTGCACCTGCCCCCTAACTGAATGTTAGTAAGCTCAGGTTTCCTTCAGAAAAGGTGTTGCTTGCAAAGGATTACTGAAACAAACAGTAATTTATTTTGGCAGTTCAGGATAATCTTAGTCATGTTACCTGTACAGGACCTGTTTCCACTTTATATTTGGAGAAGAGCTTATTTTTGACCTTGTAAAATCAGATTTAATGGCTTGTGCTTTTTAAAGTATTTTTAAATTGATTTTTTATGCCATAGGTGAAATAGTTTGGAGTGTTAATATAGCTGTTGTTTGCCCTCTTAATGCCTTTTTTAATGTTTTTGAACACACATTTTTGAATGGGAAGGGTACTTACTAGGAAGAATATATAAATTTGCAATGGTTTAACCCCAGCGAGCAACCATACACCACACAGCCACTCACTCATTCACCCACCAATGGAATCAGGGACAGAGAATCAGAATTGTAAAAGCTAGAAAACCCATGGGCTGAGATAAAGACAGTTAAAGAGGGAAAGCAAAAGCCATGCACAGAAGCAAAGCAAAACAAGGAATTAATTCTCTGCTTCCCATGGGCAGGCTTGTGTTCAGCCATTTCCGGGAGAGCAGGGCCCCCTCACACGTAACAGTGACTTGGGAAGACAAATTCCATCACTCCAAATTCTTCTCCTTGCACCTTCTTCCCCCCACTTTATATACCGAGCACGATGTCATATGGTCTGGAATATCTCTGTGGTCAGTTGGGGTCACCTGTCCTGGCTCTGTCTCCTCCCAACCTCCCAAGCACCCACAACTTCCTCACTAACATGGAAATATGAAAAGCAGAAAAGGCCTTGGCTCTGTGCAAGCCCTGCTCAGCAATAACAGAAACATCTCTGTATTATCAACCCTGTGTTCAGCACAAATCCAAAACAGGGCCCTATACTGGACACTGTGAAGAAAATTGCCTCAGCCAAAACCAGCACAGTATACAAGGTGCTAAAGAGAAAAAATAACTGGTTTATTGGCTTGGAAAAGTAACCTGATAAGCTGTATGGAGGATCTTGTTACCTGAATTGTATTCAGTTTCTCCTGTTCACCTTGTAATTAAATAAACCAAACATGTCTGTTTGGTTTGGAACAGCAGATTGCGTAGGAGCAAGTTTTTTGGTACTTTTTTTAGAGTAGATTTGCTGGCCTAACAGAAAAGATTAGCTGTGAAATTTTCTGTCTAACCAGAAAGAAGATTATTATAAAACATATTTCTAAGTGATAAGGTATAGTAACAGTCAGCAAGAAAAGCTTCCTGACAGGTGAGACAATATAGATTGTATATTTAGAGTTATACATTGAATGATGAGATAAATCTGGTGAGTTATTCACAGGTGCAAGCATATGAGACATGAGGAGGACCAGAAGGCTGGGGGAGTCGAGGAGGGGTTGGTCACCTTGTTGCCTTGCTCTGCCAAAAGATTATCAAAAACATAGAGCCAACTCTTCTTGGAGATGCAGAGCAAAAATGTGAGGTGTTGTACACAGGTTATCGCTAGGGAAATGCTCAAAAGATAATGAGGGGGGGAAAAAATCACATTTTGATTATTGAAAACTTTGTACACAGCAGCAGAAAGGTGAAGTTATTTTCATCCTTAGTGAACCTCAAAACACAACATGACAAGGACCCAAATACCCTCACCTAGCTTTGATGTCTGTTCTTTGAATGAGAGTTCAAGCGACCTCTCAGATTCCCTTCCAACATAAATTATTTTGAGTCTACAATTCTGCTTGTTACAAATGCAATATATCCCTTCATAAACTTTTGTCTGAAATGCTTGCAAAGCTATAAACATCTTTCAGCTTACATTGTAAAATAATCTTTTGCGAGTGATATAGATGGAATAATGTGTGCAGCCCCAGAATTGGAGGGGAAGGAAATGAAATGATGAACTAGTATACGAAAGGAAATTCACTTGCACTGTGCTATGAATTTCTGGAAGTGCACATACGTTCCTGGTGTGAGTGTGATGCATCATCTGGTGAAGGTATTGCACTGAAAATAGATTTCCTGAACGGATGCTGCATTTGTTCAATTCTTTTAGCTTAGCGTTTGATAGACAATAAACTGTGGCTGCATAGTGAGCTTTGGTGAATCTACTATGGGAACACATCATTAGTTTAAATGAAATATGATTTTTCATGTGAGCAAAATTTTTAAAGCGTTATTGTTGATAAAAGTACTCTTCAGATTTATCCAGCCAAGTCCTAGTAGCTGCTTTTTTGGTAGAAAACTGCAAATTTTAAACTTTTATTTATCCTTAGTTCTTAATCATACACAGATACAATAATTTCTTTGTTCTTACAAAATCTCTTGCATTTCACAAAATTCTATTGTCCTTGTCTGTGTACTTCAGCCTTCCTCATGGAAGATATTCTAATACTAGACAGTAGATCTGAGAATGTTTCAATTAGTTTTAAATTAGAATTTTAAGGCTACTAGTAGTAGACTTTGAGTTTTACATGCTTTTTCACCCAAATATACATGAAAATAGTACATGTATATATTTTGCTTAGATGTAAACTTTTCTTTTTAAATATATATCTTTATTCAAATGTACTACACTTTCCTTGCCAGTTCAAAAAGCAATAATTTTGCATCCAAATGGAAAGTCTGGAAGTTGAATTGCAAATCTGTGATAAGGCAAGCCTTGCAGCAATCCAAGCAGTTTGCTGTGTATCAAAATACATTAAACTTTCACGGCAAGCCACTAAACTTATAAATATAAATACAGTCAATAGAGGCAATGCAGAGTAACAAAGTATCCCTTTGTCCTGGGTTTGCCCAGGAGGGGTCAATCTTAGAAGTAACCTGTGCTGCAGGAAGTGGTACAGCTTCCTTCCTGGGAGACAGAACCAATAACCAGCCAGTTTTGTGTATTGATAAATATGCAGACCAATTAAAAGTGGTTCTGCCTTCAGGCAAAAAACCATGTATGAACAAAGGACACCTGGGAAGAGGCTCTTTTGTGTCCTGTTGCTGCCAGAGAAGAAGGTCCCCTGCTCTCTCTCTCTGGTAAGACTGGGCCCTGCCCCCTCTCCCCCTCAGAGTGGGGAGGAAGGGGGTTTGGAGCTGCAGCTGACCCCTTTGGTTCAGCTTGGCCGTAAATTCCAGCCATGGCCAGGCAGGGCTGAGCCCTCGAGCCCTTGCTCCTGGGCTGTAAATTCCAGCCGCAGCCAGGCCGGGCCGAGCCCTTGCTCTCCTCCCGCTCAGCTCAGGCGCTGAAGTGCTGCTCTCGAACAGCGCGGGCAGAGCCCACGTGACCATCGCAAGGCCCGAGAGAGAGATTAACCCTCTCCGTGCACAGATGAAACTTCCAGACACCCATCCTTCCCTGCGCAGAGGGAGGAAAGAGTGGGGACACCTACAGAAACACAACATAGAGGCTCTAAAGTCGGTGAAGGAAGCAGAGCTGACGCCTAGAGGGGGGAGCATGAGAAGTGCTTCAGTGGTGAAGCTGAAAATTCTTTTGTGGAGCCATGGTTGGAACTAAGCTAAAATATTCCCTTTAATATATGAAGAAATGGTCCAAAGGGGAGATGTGATGTTCTGACTGCAGCCAGTGAGCCAAGACACCCATGTAGAGATAAGTAGATACTGAAATAATTGCGGTCTGATGAGAAGCTTGAGCAGAGACAGAGAAGAAGCTGTGACCGAGAACCCTCACTCCAGGGAATGGTGAAAGAAGACTTATGTTGCCAGCAATATAAGAAGAGGATTTCTTTGCTGCTGTAGTAGAACCACTCATCCTTAAAGGAGTACCCCATGGACCACCATAACTCACTATCATAGGTGTGAGAGGGCTGCTAGCATGGGAGGGATATTCTACAACAAGCAGATTTTCCTCTTGGGCAGCTGTTGGTTGTGAGGCTGAAACAATAAAAAACTGTATTTTCTTGTGGAGAGGTCCATTGTATAGGGAAGAAAAACTCTCCATAAATAGACAGAGAAAAGACTATTTTAGAGTAATTGACTGAAAGTTAAAAGTGTTGGTTTTTTGTGTTGTCAGTGGGAAAGAAGAGGAGAGGTGGGGGGAGGAGAGGTGTTCTGAGAGTCTTTTTCTGGTTCTTGTTTTTCTCTTTTTAGGTCTGTTAATAAACTTTCATTAAATTCTTTAAAGTTTGAGCCTGCTTTGCCTACTCCTAATCCTTATCTCACAGCAAAATTGGATAAGTTCTGGTAAGTGTGCTGGCATTTGGCCAAAAACTCAAATTGACGAACTCAAACCACTACACCCTTTAATGGTGATGGCAGCAGCTTACAAATGGGAATTATTGGAATTTGTAGGAAATCACTGAAAAGCTTGTGTGCGTCATGAAGTCATCAAGTTTGCTGTACTGGTTCTCTTAATTATGGAGCACAAAAAACTTATGAGACCCAGTCAGTCTCTTCACAGAAATGGTGAATATTCTGTGTATAAATTTCTTTAAAAGTCAGCAGAAAAGTGTTGCTGCAAGTATCTTCCACGTATTTTGCTTATGAATAAAAAACCCAGTTTTCATGGTGAGTCTTCAAAAAAGAGGTGATAATGGAAGTGCTGGCACACTCAATCTCCCCAACCCTGCAGGTGTTACAATGAAAGAAGCTTTAAGAACTTCAAGAACAGCACAAGGGCAAAACCTACAGATGTTTCCTTCAGTTGTTTGTAAAGGGGGATTTTTGCTACAGTGCTATTGTTTCAGTTGA
Organism: Drymodes brunneopygia; assembly: GCA_013400955.1. Classification (NCBI taxonomy): domain Eukaryota; kingdom Metazoa; phylum Chordata; class Aves; order Passeriformes; family Petroicidae; genus Drymodes; species Drymodes brunneopygia. Next base: position 1,106,336 of record VZTZ01024866.1, on the reverse strand, counting down.
CCCTTTTCTCTCGGGGTTTTGTTCTGCTGTATTTTATCATCCTTGGTTCTCAGAATAGCAGAATTCCCTAGTAGGTCACACCTAAAGGAGGAGGAGGGGTCTTTCCTTAAGACCTTTTCATTCTGTTCTTCTGACAGAAGAGAAGAGTTAGACTTTTCAGGGCAAGGACCTATATTTAAAAGATAATTATCAATAAAGCAATCCATACTGAGTACAAGATTGAAATGGTACGATTTTAGTTATATTGTGAACTGAGGAAGAGAAATTCCTGAAGTTTTGAAGTGTTTGCTTGTTTGCTGCACGAATGGAAAGCTTAATCTCCTTACAAGGAAGGGCTCTCTTCCTTGATGAAAAAGTTGAATGGCTGGTCTGGTGAGTGTTGCCTTTCATTGACTTAAAATATAGTCCTTGCATGTTGTGAAATGAGGAAGATGGCTTAGTAACACTGTGTAGCCTAAAAAAGTCATCTAGTTTAAGGTATTTTACTGTATTGCTGAGTAATTAAATGCTACAAATACTTTAGAAATAGTAGAAATAATTTAACTGTGTTGTGGTGCACAATTCTGCAGCTCTAGCATGCTGACCTACTAAGCTGCTGCTGACGTACAGCTGCACTGTCTCTGACTAATTCTTCTAGACACTGAATTTGGTCGCTTTTCTCGGTCACATATTTGGTCACCTTTCTTCTCTATTTAAAAGGTTACAGAATTTTCAGTAAGTCTTTTAGAGCTAAAGTGTTTGAATTAAAGTGTAATAATTTAACAAATAAATCGTCATCAAATAGTACTATTAATTTATATCCCACATCCAAGTCTCCTAAGGTAGAGCTAATGAAAAATTTACTGTGATTTTATAGAAGGTCTATGAATGAAAGCCCAAGTTGGTTTTTCTTCTTTCTCAAACTGTCTTCTTCTCTTGGGAAGATAGAGGGGAGATAGTATGTTAAAATCAGGACATCGTATTGATTTTTATTAAAATTCTGTGTCTGCTAGTTTTTGATGAAGGCTCTTGAAAGGATTAACTCAGGGCAATTCTAATTCTGCACAGAATTTAGTAATAGAGCTGTAGATCTCCTGTGGCAGAACATAGAAAAGATGCACAGTTTCATTGTTCTTTGCCTCACAAGGAAGTCCACTAGCTTAACGAAAATAAATTCAATGTTTCTTTATTTTTAGTGTGGCTTCCTGAGGAAATAAGGCTTATATCATTGTACAGCCCCTCTGCCTCTGTTTCCACTTGACAATATTTGGACAATGCAATCAAATGTAATGTAGTAGATGAGTTTTTGAACATGCAGCATTTCTCAAGATTAGTGAAAGTCAGTGACTAGGCAGGAAAAAAAACCCAAAACTTTACGCTGACATTCTCTTCTCACTGAGCAATTAAAGTACAAGTTCAGTACTTGTCCTATTTAGATGTGGGCTGGTCAGGCAGTGAGTGAGTTTACATTCCCATAGGACCTGCTTACACTTGGTGGGTAAAAATTCTCTGGGGATTGTGGACAACAGAACCAGAGATATCGGTGGGCAAGTGGGGGTGGATGTCAGTGGAGTCAGAAATTAGGTATGACTGCAATAAAAGGAGAAGAAGCCTAATGTTTTAAATGTATTAAAAGTACACAGACCTCAAACCTCCAAAATTCTTTAGGAATCAAGCTTTACTGTGTCTGCCTCTCAAGGAAGAATTTCTTCATATTGTCAAATTAAATACAAGGAAACTTAACTGGACTGATACTGGTGCTATTTTTACTGCAATTTTGATGAAATGTAGTACATAATTCTTAGTATTAAGGATGATTTAGAGAGCAGGAATTGAAAATCTAACTGTATACTGTGAAATGCCTCCTATAACTTGGCAGTTCAGTAGTCCTGCTTTCAAACTGAACTACTTCATATGTTTTTTCCAGCATGGACTTACACCACTCCAGAATTTTTGGTCCCTGCTTAAATGAATTTATAAAGTTATCTCATCTAGCTTACACTTTGCTTCGCAAGCACCTTTTTTGGTAACATTTACTTTAAAAGTTGTCTTAGTAGCTCTGCTATTGTTTTAATTTATATCATTTAGCTGTTTTCAGGTGATTTTTGATGAAGTTAATTGAATGCATTGGAAAATGTTATGTACTGCAAATTTTGATTCTTTTCCATTTTAGATTGTCCTCATTGATATAACCACTTCTACTTTCATTATGCTTTGTCTCAAAGTTTTCTGTCAACACCTTCTCTGCTCTCACATCATGAGAACAAGCATTGGAAATGTCAAGCTTCTGAAGCCACCTGTGCTCATTTCTGGCTACCTAAACATAAAGACCTTGCCACATTTTGGCTTTTTACAAAATACAGTCAGTGATGTCTGTAGTCATTGTGATCCACACCTAAAACTTTCTAAAATGATGTAGTGTGTCTGGCTAAAAAATTGCATGTATAAATTCCTGCATAGTTTGAGTTGCTGTAGCAGATGTGTGCTGCCTGCAGTTGGGCTTCTATCAAAAGCAGAAGTGAGTGATCAGAGCTGCCCTGGGATTTCTGTTGAGTGTTTCATAAACATCTCAGTTATCTGATTCAGACTTTCACCATAGGGTTAAGTATTCTTTAATTTATTATGAGCATGAGCACACCTTTTGGCTTTTGTGCAGGCTTTTTTTTGTTTTAATTGGAGTTTAGTTCACGTTTTCTTTCATTTAATGTTCTTTTTGTGTTTGTGTTTTATTACCAGGTCATCTGAACAAGAATCACCAAAGTGAGTTTTCTTTACACTTTCTCCTATCTCTAGCTTTAAGATAAATAATGAAATACATAATTTCAACTGATTTTCAAAGTAGTGGTTTTGTATGATTAAAAGACACAAATAAATGTATAAACCAATGAAGATTGTAAATATTTGTGAAAAAAAGAGTCAGTTTTGGGGTCAGAATTTTGGAAGTCTTAAGTTCTAATAGATCTCTTATCAATATTAACAAAAAAAGTTGTTTAGAAACTGTTGCAGAAATTGAATGTTGCAGGAATCCACTGGTAGTTTTATGGGGTGATTCTATATAGTGCCTGATGACATTGACTAAAATATATAATCATAATTTTCTGGTATTGTTAGATTTCTTTTCTACATTGAAAAATCGTTATGGGCTGCAATTTCAACTTGTGGGTGAATTTTTTTTTAGAACTATGTTCTGAACAACTTACTAGAATGCATTTACATACACAGTGTTCTTCCTTGTTTAACATTGACCTAATAGGAATCATGAAAAGTCTTGGAAGCTATCAGATAAAAACAGAATTTTGACAGTGTCATTACAGTTCACTACTTCAAAGCGGTCTGAAACTATTGACAGTGCCAATTGAATAACATCTCCCAAACACTGAAATAATATTTTCTGTAGTAACTGAACATTCTGTAAATGTTGCATGAAACACCTCACTGCCATTGCCAAATACACACAGTGTAACTGAAAGTCAGAACTATTGTGGCAAGAATACATTTGCTTGATGGCATCTTTCAGGACATTTGCTTTTGTTGCCATTGGATTTTCACAGGCTGAGAAACAAATGTTTGTAGTATCGAAGTTCTCTGCAGTATAAGCCCTGTAGGTTAAAAGCTGCACTCCTTGGAGTGTAGAATTACTTCTTCATTGACAGTGAGAAATGGCTGCTGGAAATGGTTCCAAAAAGCTCACATATATAGACAAATACCAAAGCAGAAAAAAAATGTTTGAATTTACAAATTTTAATGACAAGGTTTACTGGCATGTATTTCTGCTACTTTAACACTGTCAAAATTTGATGTTGCTATACCTGTGCTTTCCTGAAGACACATATTTTCACATTTGGTAGTATTTATAAGGATGGAGCAGTTGGTCTGTATGGTATCCATGAGTTTGGTCCAATTAAAGAAGGGAGTTGGTTGTATTAGAGGTCTGCATGTCACTGTTTTCATAAGAGGGAATGTAGTTAAAGGAATGTTTAGGAAGTCCTGGAGCACCATCAGGAAACTTGGCCAATTCCCAGATCTGAGGTTTTCAGTTAATGACTTCCATTATCATTGAATGTTAAAGTTCTTGAATGCCAGTTCTGCACCCTAATTTAATTCTGAGTCCTTTTCTGTGGTTCTAACTACCTCAATAACACAATACTTTAACTGCAGTTAAACCTTTCATTGTCGCTTCATTTCCCGTTTCTCTGACAATTTGCCATCACTTTTGTGCAAACTGCCCTCTTCCACAGGGATAAGGTGAGATGACACTCATAAGAGGGAGGAATCTTTTAAAAAAAAATGCTTTGCAGGAATGAGAGTGGAACCACAGCAAAAAACTTTTCCTGGATAGAATTGTCAACTGAAGTGCCTTTCCCTTGCAGTTCAGCCCTCTCCATGTGTTACTGTGTATTCCTGTACCGCTGCAACAGTGCCTTTCACATGCAAATATTTTGCTTAAAATGGTTTTGCTGTTCCAGAATTTTTGTCCATTCTTCTGGATGTCCACTGATCAAATGATACACTTAGACCACACTCCAATTCCGTTTCCCTGTGCTTCCACTAAGAAGTGGTCTAAAACTTGCTCTCTCTAACTCTTTTAATTTAAAAATCTGGATAACAATACCTTTGTAATATTTATCCTTTTTAAATAAAGGAAAGTATTGGGAAACAGTCCAACGCGGAGTTCTCTGACCCATCTCTCACCTAAAGCCTTGGCTCGGTCTCCCAATGGAGTTGGCAACATTTCTGGCTCTTACCCATTGGAAGGGGTGGATAAGCAGCTCTTAGAAACGTATGACAATGTTACAAAAAGTAGCTCGACGGAAGATTCCAGTCAGTACTACTGCGATAAGGTAGGTTCTGTTGTATGCTTTGTAAATCAGAGCTAGCAGTGAACGTAACTTTGAGCTGTGGTTTAAGAATGCACAAAAGTGGTGGCTCTATTTCAGGATGGGCATATTTCCTGCAGTAATGAGAACAGATCTTGTGCTGCTACTCACATTTATCCAAGGTTGTGTGATAGACAAGCTTGCCAACTGCATTGATTTCTAAAGTGTCCAGTATTCCAGAAGCTTCAGGGAAAGTTCCTAGTGGAATAGAAATCCTTACATGATTAAATCTTGTTTCTTCTAAGGGTAAAGAACAGCTAACTCAAATTGCTGTATGTCTGAATAGCAGACACAACTCTGCTTTATCCCAGGCATCTCTTAAAGATGGCTAAACATCCTCCTTTTGAGTTCTGACCTGGCTGGAGAGCAGCTGCTCCCTGCTAACATTATGGTAGTTGATCATTCTTCCCCAGCCTGTTCCAGAGGGATTCTGGCTAAAAGTGGATGCTTGCAATTAATTAAAACAACTAATTAAAATTATTTGGACTAGTTCTATCATTTCTAGCATGTCCGTTAGCTGCTGATACCTTTTAATTCTTCTGCCTTGTGGATACATTGCATAAAAATACACCTATTTGAAGGAGAAAAGTCAGGGGAAAAATAGTCACTTCACAGTTCTTAGGGTAGAATCAATTCTACTTGTGTTGTACCTAAGCTTTTAATGACAACAGGTTGAAACTTTAATAGGATTAATCAATTGGTAAGGAAAGCTAAGATGAAAGTAACGTGTTAGGACACAACAACCAGAAAACATTTTGCTGAGGTGTACACTGCTATTTTTACTATTTAAAAAGTTACTACCATAGGTGTATTCTACAACCGTGTCCTCTTCCTGTTTTAAAGGTGGATTTACATAGAGTGTTTTTGTTCAGCACATTTAAATTTAGATGCACTGTTTCCTAATTTGCTGATATTTTCTTCTAAAAATCAGAAAATTTTCTTTCTTTCTTTATATATTGCAGAATGACCTAATTGAGGGAGATTTACTTTTGGTGCGTATCATACCAGATGAAGAAGGGAAGTTTGGATTTAATCTAAAGGTAAACCAGCTCTCTTTTAATTATTTTTAAATGTTTTATGGATAAAATGTTTTTACTTCATGATTATTTTTTGTTTTTTAACGTAATGATTTGAAGAAAGCAGTATATTTTACAGGAATGTCGTAGGGACCGAGCGTTTTTAGAATTGGCAGCCTAATCCTTAAGTGCTAAAGCAGCTTTTACAGAAATAAGCATCTAATAGTTCACTGGTTTTCAGTTGCATATATTATGGGCATGGCACATATCCAAGGCACACTGCCTATTTGGCTGCTGAAATATGAACTTGAAAGCCTAATTTAAGGCATCAACTTTTGGAAAATTCGACCTCTGTATTATAAAACAATTTAAATATTTTGTGCTGCTCCATTTAATGATATCCATTAGAAATCATACTGAAAATTTGAAAATTAATTTATGAAGAAAATGAAAATTGGTATTGATAAATGACTATTGTAAATGTTTTGCATTCCATCACTGAAATTCCATTTAATCAGAGTATTGTAAATTAGCCAAAATATCAAAATTAGAGCAGGGTTTGATCATTTCACCTTGGCTGGTTATTGGTGGGGCAGCAATTGAATGTGATGTAAAGAGAATATGGGAGTACTGTTGTCTGGAGCTTTGATCCTACCAGATTCCTTGCACATTTGTGACAAAATCTAAGAAGACTGTTTGCATTGCAAGTTCAAGGGTTAAATTAGGCTTGCATCAAGCACAGGATTACAATAAATGTACCATTTTATCTGTTTATGCCTATTAAAATGTATGGCCGGAAAAAGACACCCTATCTAATTTACTGGAAATTGGTAGATTTAAAGACAACAGTGCCCACTCACTAATTCCCCATTTACTGATGAACATTCAGTCCTACCAACCCTGTCTGTGATGACATAGCATAAAAAGAAAAATAAGTGATTACTTCTTTTAAATGCTGCTTATACTTAATGATAGATTTATGGTTGTTATTTACTTGACATTCCTCTAGGGTGGAGTAGATCAGAAAATGCCACTGGTGGTATCAAGAATAACTCCAGGATCACCTGTAAGTAAATTCTTGAGGCTTTTAATCCCTTCCATTGTTACTCCTTCCACCTCTCAAAGGTCTGTACACATAGAAATTCAGACACCGGTAACCGGTATGAGATACCAGCAGAGCTGTTCTCCTTAGGAATTGGTTTAGCCAGTGGTTTCTTAAACCAGAGATTGAAAGATCTGGAAGTGTTAGTCAAACAAGATATAAGTAGACAGTATATTTGTGTTCTCCTGTCATCTGGAAAAGTGCATCCTGAACTGGAAAATGCTTGATGAGGGGCAAGGACTGAGAAAAAGGAACATAATTTACTGAAGGGGGCCCCTGCACCCTAGTAAAAATAGCTGGTTTGAGGGAGATGTAGTAGGGCTCTGCAAGATTAGAAGAACTGTGAAAAAGGAATTCCAGAAATAGCAGAAATATGGGCTACTAAATTAAGTTTGTGAAGGTCAGGTTCTTCATGCTTGGTGAAGTAGTTCTCTGCCAGAAGATAGCAGACCTGTGAAACCCCTTCACAAAGGATACTGTGGTTAAAATAATTTTGTGTGTGATTAGGAAAGAACAAATACTTGGGGGAAAAAAACCTATTGTTATTGACTATCCAAGCCACAATAGGCTGAGGAAATTCTTGGAGCTCAAATTATTTATGGGATGGGAGAGTAGTTGGCAGGAGAAAGGGAGCATAGAGAGGGAGCATATGTTTGGTCTGTTCCTATCTTGCCATAGATTTTTTGCTTATGGAAATATTTATAGGCTAGGTCAAATGTCTATAAGAATCAGCAGAGTCATTGAGTTCTTCTGTTGAACTGTGAAAAAATATTTTTAAACTTTTTTCTAAATTATTATTACATAAATTTGTGAGGACATATGTTATATAAAATTTTTTTCACTTGCCTTTTCCCAAACTACATTTCCTAACTCTCATAAAATAATTTCAGTGCAGACTTGTTAGGAAATATTACTGACTTAATCCTAAAAATACAATGCACTCTGAATCTTCTGACTCTTCTGAAATTTGATAAGCAGTCACAGGACTGATATCTAAATGTCATGATGCAAATCAATCTAAAACAGATTGCTTGAGAAGTTATTTTTTGTCACATTTATGATATTTGGCCTGACATACACAGTTCATAGCATTATGAACTATAATAATTATTTGAATAAAAGTTTGGTAGGAAATTATAATTATAACTTAAATCAAGGAATTGAAAATAAAACAGTCCTTAAGACATTTTGTGATCAACCTAGCAAATATTTTAAGGGTGATTTGAGATTCTGAAATTGTGTAGGGCAAACAGGCTCATTCTGCAGTCAGAGAATGAAAGATGTTTCTCCAGAGGCAGTCATTTCCTTTAGCAGGTTCAGATTGTCTTCTGGAAAGCACTGATCTGTATTTCTTTCTCTTAGACTGAAAAAGGACAGGACTTCTAACTTTAAATACTTCACTGAAGTGTCTCCCTTTGGTATCATAGGCATGGACAAGAGTGACCAATTAGCTCTCTAGCCGAGCAAACCACCAAGTGATCAAGTTACCAGGATCACAGAAAATATTGGAAACAATTATCCAGTATAATATACTCAGCATTAGTGTTAGGGAAATCATATCATGCTGTAGCAAGAGGGAAAAAATATGCTTATTTTTAGAGAACAGCAGTATTAACGTTGATTATATAATTTTCCATAAATGAAATATCACCTGTCCTGTACTGTTTAACGAAATGTAGCTGATATTTCAAAGTTCAAGTTTAACAGCCTATGGAATGCAATTTTCTATTGTTTTAGCTCTGTTATGACTTGCCTTCATTGCTGCTATTTTAATTTGCTCTAGATTCACTCATTACCATGTAAATTGTCTTCAGGGATGCTATTTGTTAATATTATTTGCTAAGATTATTTCTGAGGTTTGTAGGTCACCTTTTCCCCACTTTTCTACAAAAAGATGTGCGTTTTTTGTAGAGGAGGGGAATCAAATCTACTCCCCAAAATAAGGCAGTATTTTCCTTTACACATCCTAAAGTTCTTTTCAAAAAAGCCCCTCTAATAAAGCAGCAATGTAGTATGCTGGGAAAACTGTAGGATAGAGTAGCCAAAATTGTTGTGAGAGCACATTTTAGTGAAGAAACAACCATTTATTGCATCTGTTTGGTTTTGGGTTGTTTTTTTTAAATCAAAGTTCTATACAGATTTTTTTTCACGAACAGTATCAATGCCCTCAGGTGCTCAAGCGGTCATTAGGGTTTTATTTAATAGAGCTTTTCATGGAAGAAAAGTATGCATACTTCTTAGAGCAATAGAAGGTGATTAGCATAAAATGACACATTGGGTGTATCAATAGGACAGAGAGCCTTTGACATAATTAATTGTCTGGAAAAGCTCAGACTCTGAAAAATCTACAAATTATGCTTGCATAGGAGGAATTAATTCTCCTTTGAGATATATTTTACATAGTCAGATGATTCAAATAAGAAAGCTGAGGCATTAACATATCACATGATTAACAAAGTTTGAGCAAAGACATTAGTCTCCATCTGTAATAAAGACTAATAGCAGCCAGCCAAGAATTCTAAATTACAGGCAAATATAGGAGCTCAGAAACCATTCCTTCAAAGTTCTTGTTGACATCTTGACTCTCCTAGACTGACCTGCTATGGTCTTTATATCATCTGTCTTTTCAAGTATTTATATTTCAGAGAGAATAACTTAATAATATTTAAGACTGATTAAATTATTCAGTCATTCACAGTTATATTCTTCAGTCGTGCCTTTGTAAATTGTACAAAATATGTTCTTGGGGAGCTGTGAATATCTAGTTAAATCAGTGTTGAAGAATATCATGGCTGTTCCTAATTCCCAGGTTTTTTCTGTTTACATTTCTTATGAATTATTGTCAATCTTCCCTATCCTTAGTTATTTTCTTTCCTTATTTGTATGGAAAAATTGGGGGAAACTATTCCTTCTTTAAATTTTTAGTCAGCTTTTCTGCAAGGGATTTTTCCCTCTTGCATGCATCTTTCTTTTCTCTTGCTTCTTTCTTTTCTTCTTTGTCTGTTTTGTGGCACTAAGATGGGTTTAAAGTTTTTTTTAAGTTTGTTTGCTGGAACAAATGACTCTTAATTTATTTTCTTCATATTCTTTCCTCTGTTTTTTTATTCTGCATTTTTCTTCTTGCTGATTTTTTTCATTATCATTTCTCTTTTCCATCTCTTATTTATCAGTTGGTAATACCAATATGTTAGGAGCCATCGGTGCAGGGCATAATCAGGATCAGATTTAATTTTAATATCTTGTTCCCGGGGGTTGGTAATGGTTGTTTGGTAGGGCTAATGATATTGGATGAATAAAGCTCAGGGAACCTCTGCTGGCTATTAAGGAAATACAGGGAACACCTATGAAAAACTAAAAACAGTAAAGGTCGATGTTTCATTCATACAATAAATGAAATGAAGTGTTTATAGAAGTATATCACTCTTGTGTAGCTGGAGACTTCCTAGACCAAATAAAGATTAGGGTAGTAATGAAGATAAAATTGTCACATTACTTGACACTCAAAGATTCTAGAATCCTACACATTCATATTAGAGAAGCACAGCAGGTTGGAAGGGACCTGGAGGTGACCTTGTCCAACCCCCTTTGCTCAAGAGTCACCTAGAGTCAGTTGCCTAGGACGATATCCAGATGGCTTTTGAGTGCTCCAAGGTGGGAGACTCCACAATATCTCTGGGCAACCTGCTGGAGTGCTCAGTAACCACTGACCACTGTTTCCTGATGTTTAGATGGAGCCTCCTGTGTTTCAGTTTGAGCCCTTTTCCTCTGGTTCAGTCACTGGGCACTACTGAGAGCTTGGCTTCATTTTTTCTGTGCCTTCCCTCCAAGTATTTATGTACATTGCAAGATCCCCTTGATCCTTTTCTTCTCTAGGCTAAGTACTTCAGCTGTCTGAGCCTTTCCTCACGCAAGAACTTCTCTAGTCACTTAGACATCTTTGTAGCATCATCACCAACGTGGCTTTAATTGCTTTGTACTGGGCATAGGGCTAAGCATGCTGAGAACCGTGGCAGAAAAAAAGCCAAACAAACCCTGGAGTCCAGCAGTTAATCTAAATCTAAACAAGAATCTACGAAATAACAAATATATGAAATGTGTGTAGATTTCTTTGAAATTTAAAGAGTGCATGCATGGGGAATGTCATGTTGCTTAAATTATGTTCATGAAAATCATGTTTGGACTGCTTAGTATTCACTGCATAAAAAGTGGACTGGATTATCTTATGTGCCCAAAACACTTTCTCTAGAAATTTAGTGGTTGTTGAGGCTTGAAGCCTGAAGGACAGCTTTTTGAGAGCAATCTGATGATGGCTGTTTGATTAATGTGAACTCCTTTTATAGCTATCAATATGCTGCTTGAATTGTTCCTTATTGTCATGGAGAGGCTTTGAAACATGAGAGCTTTAGAGTCGAATCCTTTGATAGAACTTCTGGTACAGAATATGAAACTTTTGTCAGGAGAACTGTGAAGACTTTGCTTACGTGATGTACTTGATATCCTGATATGTTCCTGCTTGCACAACTGGATATGATGACATTAATGTGTTTCTTTGGTCTTGAAACAGGCTGATAAATGCATTCCAAAGCTGAATGAAGGTGATCAGATAGTATTAATTAATGGCCGAGATATCTCAGAGCACACGCATGACCAGGTGGTCATGTTCATAAAAGCCAGCAGAGAATCTCACTCAAGAGAGCTTGCACTTTTGGTCAGGAGGAAAGGTAACTGGGCTAATTTTATTCGCTTCTAATGTTTTTGAGACTATTGTTCTTATGCTTGGTGGTGTATCCTCTTCTGTTTGCATAAACATGTTCTCAGTGCACTTAGAATGGTTATGTGCAAAAAGTAAGTCTCACTACATTCGAATTAGTAGTACAAGCAGTTTAAACTATATAGGTTCTTACAATTGCAACAAAGAATCTAAAAAATTGGAATTTCTTCATATTTTTTGATCTAAAAATCTACAAGAATAAGTAGTCCCTTAAAAGAGGTTTTTTTGGTGGTTTGGGCTGTTGGGGTTTTCCCTTTTTAAATAAAGCATGATCTCACAAACCTCCAATTGCAGGTTTGCAAAAACTCATGGGCTGTTCCCCTGTACAATTATGTGATGAAACAAGTCAAATAAGCTGCTCCTCACCTCATTCTTACAGTAGACATTTTGTGACAATGCTGGGTTAAACCTGTGCTGGGCTCTTGTTGTACTGCTGCCTGCAAAGAGGAGACAATCTTTGAAACATGCAGGGTCTTAAGCGTGTATGTTTAAAAATGGGGATCTCATTCAGCTTGGCTTTGTTTGCTCCATATTTAAACACCTGTAGATCCCAAGAGCTTTCAAAGATGTCAAACTCTTAATTTTTTATTTGCTTTCCTTAAGAGATACGGTAAGACATTAGCACACACAATTACACAGAGTTTCTGATTACATGCAGACATTAAAATCTGAAGGGGTTATGCATCACTAGGAAACAGGAGAGAATGGAACAGCCTAAGTGATACATACTTCTGTAACATTGGCTTTATTTAAAACTTCTTGTGTTTCTAAGAAGACAGATGAGCTCTTTGTTTTGTTTTCCACTGGCTTTATGCAGCATTTAGTTTTCCCTTAACTTTTCTAGTCAACTTCCAACTTGCAGATAAGAGAAATCTGCTTTTATCTAAAGATAACCTGTGGCCCCATACCAGGCATTTTTTATAGGCATGAGCATGAACAGCTCCCCATTTTCTGGCAGCTATGTACTGTTCCTATCACTGCAGAGAATAACCACAGCTGGACATGTCTGGTGATGCAATACATTTCATAGGGACAGAAATGTCATGCAGATTACTTCATTAATGTCTGTCATATTCTGCAATATGTTAGCAAGGAATGTTGTAGAAAACGGACTAATAATTTTTTTTAGTTCCTTTTTTCAATGTTAGTGTAAGAAATTGCAAAAGATAATTCTGTTGCTTCTCTAATGGCAAAGGAGTGTAAGGATTTTTGTATTTGTTTTGCTGTTGGATGTCCAAACTTATAGAAATTTCTTGTTGAGATATTCCACTAATTATGATCTAGACTTTTTTAGGTAAAACTCCCTTTTTTTTTTGCCATGGTGGATGTTGTGTTTCATTAGCCCATTTAGCAGTTCATTCTGTAAGAGAAGGTTGCAAAAACCTCCTTGTGCTTGGAATTCAGGTCCTTTGCTTTCATAAACAAGCCTTTTGAGTTTTTCTTTCAGAAAGGTCGTAGGGACATTTTACTCTTTATGGTTTCCACAGTAATATAGCACGAAAAGAAATGTGATGAAATGTGAAAGCTTTTTGCTTTCCTGAGATTTTGCAAACTCTGTTGTTATTTCAAGCTGGTTAATTTTTATATCTGTTAAAAGCACATTATTAATTGTATGTAATGGATTATAACTTTGTCCACATCTTACAGTAGTTAAACAGTTTGTGGAGCCCAAGTCAGAAGATGAAGCTGATTCACACACTGTGCCAGAATCTATTCTTCCTGTCTGTTCTGAATATGGTGGTGATACACTGGAGGAGTCAATGGAGCAGCTGAGAAGAGGGCTGGAAAGTGGGACTGTCCTTATTCAGTTTGAGGTAGGTAATACTCAACTCTGCAATGCTCTTAGTGTAGACCAATAGCTGTAACCAGCGAGTAATGGAGGGATTGTAATTACTTGCAAATCTCATTGTTCCTGTTCAGTCTTATCTCAAAAGAGCAACAATTTGACTTGCCCATCAGTTTCACACTTCACTACTTAGAATAGGGAAGAATGAGTTCTCAGTCTTACACAAAATACCATCTGCTGAGAAAAATGTGTTTGTATTAATGTGTTTCTGGCTCTAGTACCCAAAGTCCACTGAATGGCTATTTTTTCTGCAGTTGGTTTATTGAGTAGCAGGATTTTGACAGAGGTCAGTCTTGTACTTTGTTTCTCTTTATATGTTCTTCAATGTGTTAGCAAGGAATGTCATAGAAAACTAACTAATAAAATGTTTTATATTTTATTAAATGAGTTCCTTTGGTGTTAGTGCAAGAAATTCCAAAGTATAATTAATCTGCTTCTCTAATGGCAAAGAGGTGCAGTATGTATGTTTGTGGTTGTTTTACTGCTAGAGATTCAAACATTTATAGTGGCTCTGAATAAACCGTAGTTTATTATGATTTATAAAATTGTCATTGAGTTATGGAATAACCCCTTCTGTCACTGAAAACTTGTAGAACAGCAATAAAATTTTCCCCCTTTTGATATTTTTTCCTTCACTTTTTTTTTAAAGCTGTAAGATATAATGGTAATGGCGGAAGAGTTGTGATATTGTTTATTGTATAATCACCGTTTTTATGAGGTTTCCTTTCTATGGTTTCTGAGAATTAAAATTGCCCTGTTTTTAAGGAATTGTAGACAATGGTTCATAACTGCTTTTCAAAATCCACAGCACTGGATGCAGTGCAGCAATTACAATGAATCTGTTGGCTATTGAAGCAGTAGCTCAAAAATGTGAACTGAACTTCAGTACTTTCTTAACTGTCAAATTTGTTGATTAAATTTATGCACAGATTTCCTGTAGTGAACTTATAAGATATTTGATCCTTTATGATATTCTGATATATGATATTCTGATATTCATAGGATTTTTGGTCCTATATTTTATCCTTTTTTATGGCACTGTTTATAAATGGATATTACAGAAAAGGCACAAAACATTTTTGAAACCTAATAAACTAGGGGACAGCTTAGTGGCCTTCTTGCTTTGAGTTCATTGTTTAGTGATCTTCAGAAGCAGAGGGAATTGCAGTGTCTCCTCATCAGCTCTGGTGACTCAAACTCCTCATTCACTTTTGTAAAATAGTAAATAATTAGCCAGCAGACTGTGAATAATCAAGTTTTTCTGGAATATCTTCCTCCATTTAATCAGAATTTAAGATATTTGCCAATAGCAAATGACTGTTTGCCAGGCAACAATGAACCTTGAGAATGGTTACTTGACTTAAAATTGTTCTTCCTTGTCTTCCTTAAAAAAGGCAGAAATTGCAACCTGGCTCTAGTAAAGTGGAACATGACTTATAACAGATAGAAGCTTTTCCATTAAATATATTATCAAGCTCTCTTCTCACATGGCGTGTTTATGTTGTATAAGTTGAAAAGTGCAGTGAGCTATGATAGAGCATTTTAAGGTCCAACAAATCTCAGTAGAATAAATATTTTTGTGTGTTGCTCTTTTTCTCTCAACCAGAAAGTTGGGGATTTTAGCCTCCTATTTGTTTCATTCCATTTTATGCATGGAATATTCAAAATATTCAAAATATTAAATATTCAAAACCTTCATTAAACGTGTAAGATATAATGAGCTCTTTGGTGAGTGTTCAGTGAAGGATCTGAAACTCTGGCACGACCAGATTAATAACTCAGTTGTAAGGTGCTTTCATGTATATTTAATACACAAAAGCTATAGTTGTATAATTACAGTTCTTAAGGGTTTTGTTGTTTTTGTTCATTTTCCCCCTCTGTACCTTTTATTGGTCTTGTTTGATGTACTTAGAAGCAAAAATCCTTAGGGTTTGAAAAGACCTCTAAGATCATAGAGTCCAACCATTAAGCTAACACCAACTTCAAAATTTTGGTTATACACACATTATATATACCCCATTTCATATGTCCACATTTACTCCAGATAAATTCTGCAACGTAGGGGTTGGCCCAAAAGCGAAGAAGTCAAGTGTTAAGAGATTGTGATACACTGAAGTTTTGTTTTTTTAGGTACTTGCAGGATTGAAATGGATAGGTTTAGTCCAGAGAATAATTTTTTTTCTGAAATTTTTGTATTATAATTGATTCCAGAGAATAAGTCTGCAGTAGTTTTTTTTGTTCTGATGCCATTCACTGCTCCCTTGTTCCACCCTCAGCCACTATTGTCCTTCTAGTCTGCAGTTTTATAAGCAAAAGGCAAACTTGCAGAGCAACAGTTTATATCAGTGATGTTTTTGGGTTTGGTTTTTTTCCTAGAAATTCTTCTAGCTATCCTGACGAGCTAGCAATAATAGAAATTCTTGTAATGTTAAATACAAAAACCTCTCAAGTGAATTTTGCAGAAGGATAGGAAAAACATTAAAGAAAATAAGGAATTTTTTTCAGTCTATGTATTTTTGTGTGAATGTAATTAGTGTGTTTGTATAGCATAATCACATCCCTCAAAATCCCATGATTTTTCATTCTACCTTGCAGCAACTTTACAGAAAGAAACCAGGATTGGCTGTTACATGTGCAAAGGTACCTCAGAATATGGACAAGAATAGATACAAAGATGTTCTACCTTGTGAGTCTAAAGTACAGTTTCTGCCTATTTTGCTTTTAAAACTGCTGTATTGAACTTGCTGATTAAAGATTTCAATATATATTTGAAATCATATAATTGGTCATTTTATTTTCTAAAAGGTAATTTATTGTGTTTGTATTCTGCTGTTTGTGTTTTTGCAATTCCTCAGCTTTTTTTTTTAACTTAATAGAGGGGAAGCATGTCCCATAATTGCTAATTTTATTCCCTCTTTCTTGTGTGTGTGCAGATGATGCCACAAGGATAATATTGCAAGGAGATGAAGATTACATTAATGCAAATTATGTGAATGTAAGTCATACAGAGGCCTGCATTTACTCACTTTCTGTATTACTAAAGCAGACTAAATTTGGCTTTTTTAGGGAATAAGGATATTTTATTTTAATTTTGGGGATTTGTAAATGTGAAAGATGTAAAATTTTATAATCTAAAAATTAGTATCTATTGTGAAACAGGCAATCATCCTAATACACAGTGGATGCTACCATGTAGTGATACACTGATATGTGCAGAGTCTTTAACCAGTAAAAATTGTTTTATTTTTCCATATACTTCAAATGCTGAGGTTGTCTCCATAAAACTAAGCTTTTTTTCCCCATCTAGAACCACTTATGACCTACCAGCTATGCTATGAAGGATCCAGAAGATAAACTTGGTTTCCCTAATCAATCAAGTGTAGGCTGGGAGTCAAGGAAAAGAGGAGAAAATGTGTATATATTTCTGTCAGATACCTAGGCTGAGCACCTAAATCACAGAGTCAGTTATTAACTTCCTGTGTTTCATATCAGGCAATAAACAGCTTTTGCTGTACCTTTGTATATACCGTACCATCATTCCTTAATAAATATTAAAGAAAATTTAGAAAGCTTTGCAGTTTCAAGTTTTCAAGTACATTTTCACTATTAATCTGCTGTTTGTAGTTCAGCATGAAGGACTATAGAATCTGTGCTTTACATCTGTTTAAATTAATGATTTAAAAGTTTTTCACATAACAATTTGTAATCTTGTTTGTCTTATTAGTTAGCTTTTTGCCTTAATCTTCCCCCAAAACTTTCTGTTTGAATGAAATGCTGAGTTAAAATAGTACTTGAGTAGTGAAAGCAAACTTAAGATTTTTCTTTCCCTCTGTAGATGGAAATTCCTTCTGCTGGCATTGTGAACCGGTACATTGCTACTCAGGGGCCTCTTCCACACACATGTTCACACTTCTGGCAAGTAGTCTGGGATCACAAATTGTCACTGATCATCATGTTAACAACTCTCACTGAGCGAGGACGGGTAAGGGCCCAGGTCCTTTGTGTGCTGAAGAAATGGACTGTACCTTTGAACTTTTTTCCATTGTTATGATTAAATAATCCTAAAAGAGGCCAGCTTATTCTGTTGAATCATTCTTCTGAAGGCCAGGCTTTCTGAATTACTTAGAGCAGATAGTCCTCAACTTGCTTTTTGTTATGCTGCTTTGCAAACAAAGCAGCTGTCTGATAAACAGAAATCACTGCATTCACTCTGTTGTGCTGATCAGACAGGTACCACGTGTGTGCTGTCGTTTTTCTCCCTGAGTGTTGGCTTCCATGTGGCAGTTTCTCTCCAAAAGATTCAGCAAGTGTCTGGAAGCATTGAGTGGGTTGAGCAAACCTTGTAGTCTAGCTGTAAAAAGGAGTCTGCCATTGCGATATTTACTAGTGGGCAGAATTTAGCTTGCTTATTTTTATTTACATCTCAGATTCCTTCCTAGAATTGCTCTGATAATTCTTTTAATTATGTGTCTATAAATTCTGTCTCTCCTTGAATTTTGGAACAGTACAGTGAAAATCTGCTGTATTTTGATTTAATGTGTCCTTTGTAGTTTTAAAGATTAGGTTTTTAGATTAAATGAGAAGATACTGGTTTTGAAGTTTTAGAAGCTGAAAACTTAATAGCTGGATTTTTTAAGAGGTGGAGAAAGTGGTGACTTCCTGTATGCCTTCACTGCATCCTTTATCTGTATTTCCTGTGTGACCTGTCCTACACTATCAAATTTATCTGGCATCCAGTCAAAACCCAGTCTTTTTAGGAAGCAAGGGAGTGAGTATTTGAGGTCTTAAACAGCATAAAGATTGAGATGTAAGGAAGGACAGTCAAGCAACAATTGGGTTCTAACCACGGTCAGGTTATGTTGCTGCTTGTGGAAGCAGTCATTATTGAACATCACCTCACATGAAAATGCTCCCTTCATCTTTTGATTGTATTGGTGCATTAATTTCCTTGTATTGAGGAGAAACACAGATTAGTAATAGTTTGGAGTTCATCCAGTGAGTTGAAAATTTCAAGGCAGCTCTTGATAGCTTCTAATCATCCTGCTGATATCTTTGCACACCAGACACTTTTTATGAGTTTTGTATGCTTTCAGAAATTGTTTAGATTTGCCCAGTTTGTGGGTGAACTTTCAGGGATAGAGAAAGATGTATATTCTTGTCAAGAATATCCCCACTGGCAAATGCCAAAACTTTTCCTAGTCCCTGGAAGTTTTACATTGCAGACTATCTCTTACAATGATGTTAAGATTCGTATGATAGGATTTTGTTTTTCTCCACAGTAATGTTCATTTTTTTGGAAATGGATACATGATTTTGGCTTAAATTTGAAGGGAAAAGTATTTAAGATAAATTACCACAGTAAAAATTTCAGGCATAATGGTTATAATTTGGATTTCAAGCCTCTGAAAATTGAGCTGTATTAAAGGTAAAATTAGGAAATGTTAACTTTTAAAAAACTCCAGCTCATGCTACTCTGTATCAATTTAAGAGTTACAGACAAAAACAGCTTTGAACTTTGTGCAAGTTGCAGTGTCACATCAAAATTTTAATTATTCCCACAGGTGGAGATTCCACATTTTCATAGAGCTTCTTGTTTCTGTGCTTGTCCTTCTGTGTGGAATTTTTTTCCCAACATCTAGTCAGAATTTCCCTTGTTGCTTCTTTACAGTTGCCTCTTGTCCTTTTGTTGTTCACTTTCAAGGAAAGTGTGGCTCTGCCTTTGCTGTTACTTGCTATTAGATGGCTAAAGTTAGTTACAAATTTAACCCCTGCATTTCTTTTCTTAAGACAGAATAAATCCGTCTTTGTTCTCCCACATTATGCCTTGAGAAGTCATTAAGGCAATTACAGATAAGCAGCAGACAAAGCATCATACATCCAATTTACCTGAATATTTATTATAAATCACTAAAACAGAAGTTAATGAAAACTTTGTCTATTTTGGCCTGCTATTTTTCAATTTGGGTGGAAAAAAATCTCACCAGCAAACCAGAACAGATTTTATACCTCTCCTTAAGTTTCCTGAACCACAACATAGGAGGGAAGGCTGGAAGCGGAAGGGCTTGTATACAACAGTCTTGACATGTACCTGATTTTCTTTACAGACCAAATGTCATCAGTACTGGCCTGATCCACCAGATGTAATGGAATATGGCTGCTTCCGTGTCAGATGCCACTCTGAAGACTGCACAATTGCTTATGTTGTCAGAGAAATGGTCATTACAAACGTTGAGGTAAATGCCTCTTGCTTTTAATTACCCCCAAACAAGCTGAATGAATACATTTATGGATGGGTAGATAAAGAGTTTGCATTTGTCAATGTATATCTCTGTGTGTGTCTATACACACACACACACATTTTTTAAAATAGAATATGTGTATATTATATGGATCAACATGGTATGATTATTACTTCAGAGCTTCTTCAAAGACACACTTTTTGAAGTTCTGTAATACATTATGCTGTACAGGTACTGCAGTAAACATCCTAAAGAAGTTTAGTGCTTTTCTCTAAACAGTTTTGCAATCACTGACTCTTCACAAGTACTTTGATTTATAATGAGATTTTTTTCCTAAGTAACTCTGTTCTTTCAAGGATGAAATATGGGTCACTTGGTTAATGGCACATGCAGCTAGAATAGCTAATAAAGAAGTGAAGCATAATAAAGTTGTTTTGAGAGAAGATGCAGAATCTCACCAGTTCCTTTTCACTGTCTTTAGTCAGATTTTAAAAAAGAAAAAAAGTCCATATGTGTCTCAATTGAAATGTGCTCAATTATTGAAAGGTACATATATTCCATAGCTCCTAATACTTCCATACTTATGTCTAGTGAATTAGAAAGCAAAGAGAAGGCAAAACACAGCATGTTATCTTGTGTTGTGAAATTTGTGTTCAGGTCATATCTAGACTTCCCACAACCTGAATTATAGGGGTTGAAGTTTGGTTTTTCTTTCTAAGTTGACCTGCATTTCTTATGTTTCCCTTCTTCATCTCTTTTCCAAAATTCTATGGCCACAGGTATTTTCTAAAAAAACAAAGGGTTTGTGCTATCATGAGATGTGTAAGAAATCACTGTATACTGACCAAAGGCTGATTTGCAGTCAGTCTTCTAAACTTCTGTATAGTTAAGTAACTTTTACTGTGACCAGAATTGCTAGTAGTAATAGTAAGTAGTAAGCAAGGAAAAGGCAATATCTAAAAGTTTTTCCTTGCAGTCATAAACATGTGAGATGTCAGATGTCAGTACTTAGAGGTCTTTTAGTTAAGCCAGTTTACAGTCCTTCTGTTTCTAGATATGAGAAACCACTCAGGGAGCAGCATGATATTTGTTTCTGTATTTTGGCTAATTACTCTGTAAGTGATAAACTTGAATGTCAGCCCAGAAGAAATTAACCTCATAAAAGTAGTACTGCAGCTATATGTACCCAAAGTTTTAGTCCTTGTCACTCAAATTATTTATTTGTAACCTTTCTAAGTCTCCTAAAATGAAGAAAGGTTTAATTTCCTTCCTTTTCTTTTCAAGACCAAGATTGAAAGCTATACTGTAGCACTAAGTATGGGGGGTTTTGAGGTTGGTTGAGTCCTTTTATTTTTTAAAAAAAGCTTCAGAACACTTTGGGGACCAGAACAAACAGACCAAAGGAAAAAAATCATGTAGTGTGAGTGCAGAGTTCATCACAGGGTACACTATTTTTTAAATCAAGGTACGTATTTCTTTATAATCCTTGACAAAATAGCATAAGAAACCTGAAACAAATTTTCATTCAGATTCCTTTGAGATTAATGCCTTGCAATGTATGATTGGCCATTAAATCTCACTGGTTTTGAATCATAAAGAGCCAAAGAACAAAAGTAAGTTAGAAATGTTATGGCAAGTGTGTCCAGCAGCATAATGATGTGTGAACAGTTGTCCAAGAAATGCCAAATGGCACTTGCCAGAGTATCTGCTCTTCAGAAACTGGGCTTTAACCCTGATCATTCAGACTCAGATTTCAAGGTATGTTTGTAAAGCTCACTGGCAAAGAGCACATCTTTTCCTGCTTAGAACATAAAAGAGGTCATTTCAGTAGTTCTACACTGTGATTTTTTTTTTCTCTCGTTATTGAAGATTATATTATAACCTGTGTATAAAAGGACATTAACTGAAACATTGAAATGCAAAATCAGTTGCTTGGTTTTTAACGTAAGTAAGAATTAAGGTTGACATTTCAAGTTTAAATTTCGTTCCTTCTATATGACTATATGATTTTAAGCTCCGTGTGTTGATTTTCTGAAGAGCACACAAATCTTTTATTAATCAGGGAGAGTCTGTCATTTAGGGAGAATGAAACAAGGAAGTTTGCCTTTTAATATGATTATAATAAGCAAGGCTGCAAACTGCAGAAAGATGAAGAATGGGTATTTTTGTGCCTGAAGGTCTTGACAGTATGGCTGTATTGCAAGTGTTAGAGCAGCCATTTGAAGCATTACCTGTGACAGCCCTATTCATTGTCAGGAGTTTCAGCCCCAGTGACAGACTCACTG
The DNA here is from genome assembly GCA_013400955.1 of Drymodes brunneopygia. Lineage (NCBI taxonomy): Eukaryota > Metazoa > Chordata > Aves > Passeriformes > Petroicidae > Drymodes > Drymodes brunneopygia. The sequence continues at coordinate 1,084,221 of VZTZ01024866.1, read as the reverse complement.
GAAAAGATCATGTGCTTCTGAGCAAAATCTAGGATGTTAGCTTAACCACAGTGAAGCTGCTGCTGCAGTTAGATATCTTGAATTTGCCCAGTGGGGGTAGGGACAAGTACGTCGTTTTGTCAGAGATTTTTTTGATGAACGACTTTGCTGTAATGAAAAGAACCATTATCAGAAGCACAATAACAAACATAATGTCTTAGACCTCTGTACTTCCTTTCTAAATAAATGTGTATCAATGCCATGAAGAATGTAAATGTTGGCCAGAGGGGCTGATGATAAACTGAGCAAATTACATAATCTTGAAGTGTCGCTGGAGTCCATTGTTTAGCCTAATTTTTTTAATCCATAATTTTTAAACTGATTTGGAGAAATACCAAATGCATGAATTCCATTGAAATCAGTCCACATGAATGCCAAAAAAAAATAAAATTAATAATTTTGGAATAGGAAGTTGTACAAGGTCAAGTTAAGCAAAAATAGCAACCAAGCCATAAGCAGATCTTGCTTTCTCACTTTCTCTAAGACTCATAAAACAAGACTAATAAAGCCAGATTTTTATGAAGCAAAACTATACATTTATCAGTCATTAGGATGACTGTCACTGAAAACTTCAGTGCAAAAAGAAAAAAAATGTGGAAAAGACTTAAACTGAGTTGCAGAGAATAGTGGTTTGGTGAATAACTTGTGTATAATGAGATGTTACCTCTTATTTTCCATTACCAGGTTTATACAAAGGAGCAGGATCTGGGAGGAATAGTGTTTAAAAATAAGTATTGCTAACAGAACATGTACTGTAGTGCTAACTATGGAACCAGTAACTACAAATCTAGCATTTTTTCATGTATAAGTGCTAGATTTTAGTAACTGTGATGGTGTTTTAATGTAAGTTATTTCCATGTGGGGTGTTGTTTGGCTGACATTTTCTGTATTTAAAAACTGACTTTCACTAGACTTGAAGATATTATGTTTTTAAAAAAGCAAAAAAACCCTGCTAAAAGTAGCTTTAAAGAATCTGGACTTCATCAGAGTACTGCTTTGGTACTTTTTGCATGAGACATAAAAACATCAGACATAGACAAACTAATTCTAACACAAATTAATATGTTAATATATTAATATGTTAGTATGTTAATATATTTACTTGTTACATTAGGTTTAAATTGCTAATAGAAAAGTGTTTTAAAATACTTCTGCATTTTGAAAAGCAAGTGGCAGAATAGTCAAGTTTCAGCATTTTGCATCATCTCAGAAGAGCTAAACAAAATAATCAAAACTGGTCATGTTAAAGCACAAATAATTAGAAGGCTACACTGAGGCTTGAGGCATACCTGGAATAATTAACAAATACCTATACTAGTCTCTAAGAATGTTTAGGGATATAACAGAAATTTAAGATGCTTACACCAAAAGCAGCAACTCTGAGTACTCAGTGCATGCTTTTAGTGTATTCTCACTCTGAATAACTCTTATGTTGCATTCTTTTTGTACTTAATGTCTGTACACTCTTTAACTAAATGCAGCTCACTCTATTTGAGCCTGAAGTACTGATAAGTAAAAATTAAGTTAGCGCTCTCCTTTGTTCTGAGCTTGTAAAATGACTTTTTGCTTCTAGAGATCACTGGCAGTGCTTCTCAGGTGTGCCACTGGCACTTATCCATTCTGTGTAGCTATAAGTTCTCCAAGCACATGGAAGGCAACTGGATACTCAGTCTTGGATAATTTTCAAATTAATCGAGTCTTTCTTTCACCAGGATGCTGTAATTCAAACGTCCTTGATTTAAGAGAATCAGCTCAAACTGCTACGTGTAAATGCTGCTTTATCTAATATCCCTTTTGAAGAGGTTCTGATTAAGCATGCGCAGATTTTCAAAGAAGGACTTTTTAATGACATTTTCTAGACATGTTTTTGTATTTTTTTTCAATCTCTACCATTTCAGAAAAATGTGAATGGTAATCATTTGATCAGGGTCACCTTTTTCTACTCAGTAGAGCTGGGTAGCAAAAAGCCCTGCATAGTTTTTCATGCAGAGATCCTGTTTTGTGCATCTTTTCATGACCTGGATGATACATCCCAGTGCAATTTGTATTACAGTGAGCTTGGCCATTAATGTTAGATTACGTTGTCCATGTGTCTTATGCTGGACCTTTTAATTGTTGATTGCTCAGGCTCCACTTTTAAGAAGCAAAGTATGAGCTGTGTCATGTTTGGTTTTGTCCCTGTGGGCAGTTATAAATTTCTGCAATTGCTTTGACAGGAATAAAAGTATTTCCCAAGACTCTGCTTAGTACATAGGTAGTACTTATTCCATCTTTTGTGTCCTGCTAGCCTGTGGGAGTGGAACATCCTCAAGTGGGAGAGGAAAACAAGCAGTTGAAGACATTTAAAACAGGTCCTATATTTCAACAGTTGAGAGCATAAGAGAAAAGGGGAAAAACCTTTTAAAGTCACTAGCATCACAAAAAAAAAAAATTCCTGTGTGGACCACGAGGGAAAGGCCAGCTTTTATAGACTATTCCAGTGATAAAAGAGAGTAGGGTGTCAAATGTTAAGTCTGGTAATGGACATAAATTAAATGTAGGTAACAGCTTAACTGTTGCGAAACATGTGGAAGGAATAGAGGAACTTGAAGACTTGTCTCAGTTTATAAAGAGTGAGATCCTCTTTTACTTCCCACCCTAACCGTTAGTTACATCTGTAACACATCAGCTGAGCCCAATCTGAATGCAGAGATGATTGAGTGATTTCATAATCAAAGGTAACGAAGAACTAAAGTGAAAGAATTTCTGGAAGACTGTGGGGTTTTTACGTATAATTGATTCAAAAAAAGAACTCTTTGTACAACAGAATCTTTTAACTAATTATATTGCTTCAAGATACAGAAAGGTATCCTCCTGTAGATCGTACAGATGTCATTCATGTGTGAGCAATGAACGTATATGTGTGAATTATATGTATGTATATTGTTTTCCAAAAGAAACCAGATTTAGCAAGTGTTGCAGGCACCTTTATTATACCTGAATCTGTAAGTGTGTACAGACTTATTTACAATAGATTGTACTGCCCTACACCCCTGTTATATTGGTATTGTTTTCAACAGTTCTGCTGTTTTCAGTAGTCTCTTCCAACCAGTTCTAAACTATTATAGTACTATTATGTTTATGTCTTGTAGCATTTTACCTCAGGTGAATCAATGATGTCAAAGTATAATAGGTCAATGGTCAACAAATCAAAAAAATTAAAATGTTTAGGTCACAGAAGTTAAACTTGATACCTCATTTATTTAGAAAATGTTATGCCTTATGAATTCTTTCCAAGAATTAAACGTCCGTACTTCACACTGAATTTTAAAATCAAAAGCGTTTTCTACACTATCTACTTCTTATTGCATCTGCAGAAAACACTTGCTGTGAGAAATATGACTTGTATCTAGTGAACATTAATACAGGATTATAATACTGGACACTTTTTGAAAACTTTTCTGTATTTTAGACAGAACAACAACACTCTGTCACCCATCTCCAGTACGTAGCTTGGCCTGATCATGGTGTTCCTGATGACTCCATGGACTTCTTGGAGTTTGTGACCTGTATGAGGCCAAAGAGAGTAAAGAATGAGCCAGTTCTTGTTCACTGCAGGTACGTGTGTTCTAAAACTCTTGATTGTAGATCTGATTTAGCCTTAGAATAAGCATTTGGTGGGAAAAGTTTGTCTGCAAGACAGGAGATTCCTTGAATTAGACAAAAATGTTAACCTGTGCAATACAAGCATTTACTGCTGAACACAGAAACACCGATGTTATATCTAAAGGATGAGTTTACTTTGTCTCCCTTTCTCCTTCAACCTATTGGTGAAATGGCTTAGTCACATAATTATCACAGTTCTGATAATCTGCAATTTAATTTCTTCCCTGGTTTTTATTCTCTACCACTGTTGTAATCTCATTTTGAATGGTACTGCAAAAATTCTTTTCCTGCTGTTAAAGTGTGTGTGTCATAAAAGCAGTCAATTAGATCTTACCTTTTTTAAGACAAAAATACCAAACCAGTATGGTTTGAGCAGTTATAATTGTTTAAAAATGCATTTACTTTAGGTGAGGTTTTAGTTTCATTTATATTAAAAAAATCTTTTCTTTTTAGTAATCACCAGAAAATATTATGGAAGTTGCTGTAAAAATAAACTTTGCACTCTCTTTGAATTTTACTAGGGTCTTCCTGTAATTTCCAAGGCTGTTAGTCATCCTACTGTTAAGACTGTGGTATTAATCTGGTGCATTGCAAAAACCTAATTTTATAAACTATTTTCCTGTTGCATTTCACAGCGCGGGAATCGGTCGCACTGGTGTGTTGGTCACTATGGAAACAGCCATGTGCTTAATTGAAAGGAACCAACCCGTTTATCCACTGGATATTGTACGGAAAATGCGAGACCAGCGAGCTATGATGGTGCAAACATCAGTAAGTGATGGGGAGGAAGCATCATTTTCTGTATACATACTGCACTTGTCAAGTTATAAAGCAGGTCCAAAATTTTTGTAAAGGATCTAGTAGTATGAATCTCTAGTTGCCATTATATTTCAGACTTCATAAATTTAGCATAATGTATCATGGTGGCAAAGGCTGCTTTGCTAGTGAGGTATGTATTTATCTAGTTTTTAAATATTTCTTTTCTTGCCATGAAAAGATAATTGATTTCTGTGCATTGCAAGTAGTTTGAATGGCCCAAGTCAGACTTGTATTGATCATCTGTTCACGGTCCTTTGTCTAAATTCTCTGCAAGAAGCTAGAATAAATTTTTGCGTTTCATTCCAGTACAGAGCATTACAGGTAAAATCAAAGTGTTTGTGGCCTGGTTTAAAAAGCAGGAAGTGGCTTTTCAATGGATCACTTTAGAGTAGAAGTTCTTTAAGAACATATTATGGATTTTTTTTTTTTAATTTTGCCACTACCCAGTTTGAAAAAACAAAGGACAAGTTGTGTAGCATCAGTAACTGAAACATGAAAGTAGATGGTGATTTTAAGATGAAAGTGGCTTAAAGACAGCTTGAGTTCATGACGGCAATTTTGTGTCAGCTTTGGAAATGAACATATTGACATTAGGGACCAAGGATGAAGGATGAGAGGTTGTTCTTTCTTTAGGAGAGGCTGGATGACAAGAATTCTAAGCATGAATTATCTTGGAGAGCTAAATTCCCTATGAGAAATGAAAGTAGGGGGTTTAGACACAAAAAGCCAAGAGTTAAATGGGGCATTTCTGTTTCATCTTACCAAGAAAATGCCTGAAATGCATTTGATCACAGAAAAGTTTACTTCAGAAGACAAATTTTATTCATTAGCGGGCTAATGACTGCAGGAATTAGCATTATGACTGGATGTGAGGGATCACCAAAGGGCAGAAAAGTGCAGATCTGCAGGTGCCTGTGTACCATTAGAGTGCTCAGTGTGCAGAGCTTGTCCATGCGTGCTGCTGGGACTTGTGTTCATTGCAGCAGGAGTGCATTCCCTGCAGCAGGGTCGGGACTGTGTGGTTGACAAGGGAGTTGTTTGAAGGGCCCCCTGCTTATTCCATGCTGAAGTGGAAGCCAAGCTGATGACAAAGGTGGTTGTGAGATGGAAGAACACTGTCTTCAAGTTTAAGGGAACTGAATGTTAACTTCTGGAGTTGCACCTGTCTACACCCCTCAATTTCTAAAATTACCTAAACAAGTTCAAGCTTCAACATTCTAGAGGTGGTTCTCTTCTTGAGAATCAGATGTAAAAACCTGAAGTAAACTTGAACTTGTCAGAAGACTCAGTCCCTTTCATTACAACAGAAATCAGATAGAATTGTCCTTTCACTCCACACTTTGACATAACTGAAGAATACTGGGAATAGTAATAAATACAACTACAGTCAGACCCCCAGTGTGGAAAATGAATAGCTGAAATAGGATTCTTTACCTTGCTTGCTGTGTTATACAGTTTGCTGTCAACACAATGAGGAGAGGGATGATCTGTAGCAGCAATACTGGGAAACTAAATTCACTTGTTATTTCTGAAGTAGGCAGATGCTGTTATGAAAATCTAGTGAGCAAAATGGGCATACTGTGCTGTAAATGAGACACAGAAGCAAGCACTCAGCTGTGAGAAAGCAGAATACCAGAGAGCTGCATGTTAATATTACGATCTATCCTGGGTGCTGTATCGCATTCCCATGCCTGCATTCCAGCTAACCTCACTGCTCATATTTGATGTCCCACTTAGGGTTTCTGGGAGAAGCCATTAGAGATTATTCAGTTGTAATAAAGGGATTGTTCAGTTTTAACAGCCGTGCCTAAGGCATATTCAGCTGCCCTGTGGGGACTGTGTGTGTGCTCCAGTTCTAAGGTGAATTTGCCACATGCATCTTGAGACAGGGCATATCCAAAAGGAATGGACCCATCAGAGCTATTACCTGGTCAGTTTAGTGTCTGTTGTTAATCATGTGAAAGCTGTAGTTTCTCAAAAAACAGCAATTTTGTTAGCAGGAGCAGCAAAAAAGAAGCTTCAACCAAAATGATGAAGCTATAACAAAGTTGATGTAACTGTTGGCCTTCCATTAAAAAAAAAGGAAAGATTAACCATTATCTTCCAATAAAGAGAAATTAGATATCTAAACAATGCAGAATACAGTGCTTAGGATGTACATAATAGAAGTGGCTACCAGCTGAGAGAGCAGTAAGAATAAATGCAACAGATAAGAGCAAAGAAAACAAGTAGTCAGATTGAGTCAGAGGAAGCAATGCTGAAGTGCTCATTCTTTTATTTGTTCAGTTACTTGATCACACAGGTTAATACAAGTATTGAACAGAGAGCTAAATACCACACCTGGCTTTTTCAGGCAGTAGAAATATGGAAATGACAATAACAATGAAGAGAAAAGTCAAGGTAATTAGGAAATAAGAACAAAGTGATATTGAAGGTGGGAGTAATTGACTGAAAGGTTGAAAGAAAAGCCAGGAAAATCAAGATGCAGAAAACTCGATTCCGCCTTCCTGTTTTCCTTAAGTCTTTCTGTACTTAAAAGAAAATGTGTTATGTTATGGACAAGAATAACATTCCTAACTGCTGGTATTTAAAGGCAACCTGAGGTCCTTCACAGTCCAAACATTATCTTTTATCCCTGCCCTTTGGGAGATAGTGGGAGAATGTTTCCAGGTGCTTCTGAAGAGTTGATGGGAGCTGACAATACAAGGGCATCTGGGAGAACATTTCAGAAATGGAAAAAAGGGATGTAAAAAATGTGAAGCTGTGCTTCTCTGAATCTATGACATGGAACGTTGGAGAAAAGGGTTAATTTGGGGGTTTTGACAATAGTACTTTCACAGAGGAAGTGAGGATGCTTTGATCTTTGCAAGTTCTTTTACATTTCAATCATCTTGTGTTCTCAGGATTGTGTTAGTCATAAAAATTTATTCGGGCTACCTGGATTTTTAGTTCTGCACTAGTCTTATTGATAATGTCTCCTTCTATTACTTTATAGGAAGAGGCTTACAGGCTAATTGTTTTTAACAAATAGTTACATTACAAGGTCGTGGAAGAACTAGTCTTTGTAACAGTATAATGCAGAAAAGAAGCTCTAATTTGTGAAGACTTTAAGGTCTAATTGAGATCTAAATGTTGGGTGAGAGAAGAATTAATGTGGTTTTGATCCCCTTCTGTTACAAAAGCAGATATGTGGTCTGATCAAAAATTGAAAATAAAGTGACTCCTGCAGTACTGTAGGTCATTTGGAATAAAAAAAAGGGTTTCAGTTAGGCAGCTGCACCTATAGATCCTATATGGCAACTTTAAATGTGGCTTTGGTCATGTAACTTAAATGTGCCCCGTAATATGTAACTGTAGGATTGGCAAACTCTGAATACTCAAAATAATCAGATAACTACCAACCCCCCCCCAAAACAGATGAGATGTATAAAGAAGGTAAATATCAAGTTAAACTTAGTCAGAAAGTGACGCATAGTTTTTACAAATAATTCCTATTCCCTGAAAATTTGGCATGTATTCTTTTAATTTGGGGAACTGTATTTTCCTTGGTGTGTGATTTTTAATGCTTGTCCTTCAAGGAAGAGTAAATGTCAGCTTTGTTTACTGTGAACACAGACTGGAGAGTAGGATTTTCTCCTTCCATCCTTGTAGCTCCTTTCCTGTCATTGCTCAGGAAAAAAGGAAGCCGTGGGACTGTTAGTCCTATTCAATAGTACTGTCTAATCAGCAGTTTAACTGAACATCCATAAATGTTTTTCTGTTTTCTTTCCTACACAGAGTCAATACAAATTTGTTTGTGAAGCTATTCTTCGTGTTTACAAAGAAGGATTGGTTCAACCACTGGATTCCAGTTAGCACAGCAGTGAAGGATGAGTTCTTCTTACACCTAAAAGAACTGCTCTTTAAGTAAAGCAAGGGCTCGTTTCTGAAAGCAGCTAGAATGGACTAAAAGCCCGTGAAAAGACAAATGAGCACGTTTGAACTGTGGCACTTTAAATTTCTCAAGAAGATTGCTAAATCATGTACAGTATAACAAAGTCACATAGATAAATATATGACAGCAATTGTGTGTAATATGCTTTATTCACATAGACAACCATAAACAATCATGGAAACCTTAACAAATATCTTTTATTGCCTTAAAACACCCTTTACTTTGGAAGTTACAAAGTTCCTTGTGTTTTCTTTGAAACAGAAAAAAGAAATCTCTTGATTATTGAAATTATCCCACCTAAGAAGGTGTTTAATATATTTGTGTTGTATGAAAGTTCTTTGAAGGTGAATATTTGTAACTTTCTTGTTGGGATACTAAATATCCATGGAAATGTAACCTTGACTAAAAGGCTGACGAAGAGCTTTAAAGGCTAATGCATAACTACTGTACATTGAGCTGGAGAAATTTAGTATTCAGTTACCGTAAATCTATTAGTGAGTATGCCAGCTGTTACAATATGCTGCTTAGAAATCACATCTACTGTATGTGATGTGAAAATAATGCTGCATTTAGGCATTTATGCAGATGGTACAGTCTACATCTTCTGTTGATCAATTTTAGTTACAACTTGCCCTTTTGTCAGTGACCTACTTGTTACAGTTTTAGTTATTGCACCCCTTTTCTTCTGTTTCTGCTGTCCATCTCCTTTATACTTTTCACTGCCATTTCTATATGTGGACTGAAAATATTTTAACTTAAAATGAGGTTTAATTCTCTGTCATGTTTGTTTCCATGTGTATTTATGAGTTCTCAGATGTAAATGTGGATTAATGTTGCACACAAGTACTAGACTTTTGACTTACTGTATATGCAAAGTAGTCTAATCCAATACTGGAAGAAAAATTACTACTGAACCCATCAAATATGTTGCTGCTATTTCAAGGTGTGAAGCTTATAAGGGCACAGGTGTTGCTAGTGTTCAGGTGGTGATAAAATGTTGACTTGCTGCCCTCCAGCAAAAGCGCTCTTATCCAGTGAAACACGACTCCCTTTTGCAAGAATTCTGCAGATTTACTGTGTTTCTTGCTTATACAGAAATGCAGTTAAATTCACTTGAAGATTTACGTGGAAAGAGAGAATGAATTTGTACATTGATGAATAGTTCACCCTAAGGTACACTGGTCTCTATTTCATTTCACATGGGAGAATTGGACTTTCTGAACAGTATAACCACATTTGTATAATGTTACATTATTCTGTGTGTGCTTTTTGATTAACCTGAGATAGTTATTAATTTTTTAATAGTGTTTAAAAAATATTCTAAGGGATTGTTTAAAACTCTCTTATTTAAAAAATTAGTCCTAAATAAAGAAAAATTTTTATGGGGCATATTAGCCAGATGTTTATATGTATAAAAGAGAAAATTAGATAATTTTTTTTCAGAGAGATATATATGCACACACATATTCAGATGTATTTTAGAATTATGGTTTGTATTATGGATATTATCATTTATAGCTGGAGTTTCATTATAGAAACTATCACAGCTGTACAATATGCATCTCTCATGTTACTGGAAGATTATGGTTTTTCCCCCAGGAGATAACTAGAAAGTGCATGTAGGATGAGCTGAATTGCTGACTTGTCTTTTGTAGGCTTGGTCCTTTTCCCAAAATTACATTATTAGCTATAGCTGACGAAGATACCTGGTTACTATTTATTGATCAAAAGAGTTTTAATTGAGATGTGCAGAGTGATTGGCAACATGGAAACCTTCTTGGCTTTGTTAGATTGAAGGGTGAATAGGTTTGTGCCCATCCTTACATACTGCATTCCAAATTTCACTTTGAAGTTTTTTGTAATATTTTGGATCATTGTCATGTTGCTTGATTGGGCATAGGTTAGAAGGCAAAAGACTGTACCTCTGGTTCACCCTTGTCTTGCTAAATTGCATCAGGTAGCTCAGTCTGTCTGTGAATCCAAATGTAAAATGATAGTGGTCATACACATATTACTTGGGAAGCTTTTTTGAAAAATTCATGTGAAAAAGTGTTGCACAAGTGCAGGCTGCCTGCTGCTGATAGAATATTGATCAGTGAGAAAATCTAATGGCTCTTTCCTATGAAAGGAGTAGTGGGCAGTAAAAGATGTATGTCTCCTGGAAGGGTAACAGGTCTCCTCTGTTATGTGTGTGCCTGTCTGCTGTTACAACATCTCTTTTTTTT
>VZTZ01024866.1:938960-1073528 GCA_013400955.1 Drymodes brunneopygia | reverse complement strand
TTTTTTTTTTTTTTTAAAGTTTTCCTGTGCCCAGGTCTCAGAGTCATCCCTTGCAGTTGGCATGACTTGCATTTAATAGTTTGTCAAGAAGTGAAAAAAGGCAAGAAAATAAATTGTAAGAAAATATTTAGAGCATCTTTGTGACATTTGTGTCTTTCATGGAAGTACTCATGGTTTGTGTTCAAGGTTATTCCTATATTCCAATTGCTATTTATCTTTTTTCATGTTTAATATATACTTACCAAAGCACTGTAAATGTATTCCTCATAACTCCAGTCTCAAGATACATGGTATAGGCTTGACTTAGGTTAGTATGTGTGCATTTAAATGATGACTGTCATATTGTGACAACAAATGCTGCTCTTGTTCTGGTAAACTTGGATAGATTTGGTAATACCGTTGGGGAGCTCTTGGATTTTAGTAACTTGTTTGAAATTGCTGGCCACAAAGAGAATACTCAAAGCTATATAAGAAGTAATCTCTATAAGTTTTTTGTTTTTTTAATGCCTTAGAGGAAATATTAGTTACACAAGTATCTTGTATATTGTGTCCATCTTTATTTCAGTCTTGCTGGGTTTTGCACATGTACCTGTAGGGTCCATAGGGGAGAATTGAAGGGGTTTTTATTTCTCTCTGTAGTGTGTGATGACTTTGCACTGAATGAAGTATGCCTTAGATCTGATCTTGTAATGAAAGCATAATTATGAAAATGTCTTAAAGCCAGCTTTTGTTTCCACAAAAATTAAGAAATCATAAAGACATAGATTTAATTGATCGGTTTGGGGGGTTTTTGGTGGGAGTTAAAACTCGTGAGCACAAAGTTCTTAATTGTCAAGCAACTGGCAAATGGCATAAAATGCTGTGAAGACAAGATTCTGTATAACCTTCATAAACAGTTCAACCTCGATTTCTCCTGTGCTGGCATGATCATGAAAATATGTATTCAAAATGTCTGGTGTAGTGGTGGATGAAGAGGGAGCAATAAACCTTTGAGGTTTTCATCACTGTGAAATACACTAACAATTATTTCTACAGAATTAAACAAATTTTAACTTAGTGGCTTTATATTTGATATGGAAGAAACCAAACTGCCTATTTAGCATGTCTTCAGAAATCTCACACAGGAACACTTCTGAGACAGAGATGAAAGGGACAGGTCTTGCTATTTATTAAAAATAAGAAAAACAGTGCCCTAAACCATGAATGCCTTTTGTGTAACCAGATGTATGAAATACAAATCATTAAAATACAACCAAACCTTGAAGAGTGGTGGTGTTTTGCAGAAAAAAAAAATGTAATCCAGGAGTTTGCTTTTAATTATCCTGTCTTTTCGGTGTTGATGCTAAGTTATACGCAGTCAAAATGTACCCACAAATTCAGCAATAGGTCTTCATATACACTCAGTTTTTTAACTGTTGATTATCCTTTTCCCCCTCATATTTTCTACTATGCAGTACTTGGTTAAATATATATGTATTTCTAAAGAACTCTAGTTCTGAGCTATATAATCAACTATGCATTGGCTTTATTACAAGGATAATATGATACTGTTTTGCAAAAAACTGTAGACAGTTTCTTCCCTGTAGACAGTATTCTTGTGTCAGACTAACTGCATAAATGTTGAAAATAGATGCACATGGTTCATATTCAGTCAATTATAATTTAAACATAGTTATTTCACTGATAATGGCTTTATTTTTCTATCCTGAAATGTAGCATTTAAGTGCAAGTTTATTTTACTCTTTCAACCTTTCCAGAGAGCATGTGCTGGGAAATATTTTACTTTGATTAGTAACCTGCAGCCAGTCTGTGTGGTTAAAGCATTTATTAATTGAAGCTATATAGAAGGTAGAGTTTTCATTAAATACTTTGTTCAAAGTCAGTTGAAACTCAAGTGAATGATTAATTCATTGTATAAAATAATGTTTTGATTATATGAGTTTTTTGCATTTAAGTTCTGACACTGATAGTGCTCAGCCATCTCAAATGACTGTCTGTTTTAACCATAGTTTACATTAACAGTTTAAATATACCAGGCTAATGCAATATAATTTAGTTTTAGTGTACTTTAACACTGTATAAGCTTCAAACAGTGACGTCTACAATCACTGAAACCTGTCATTCTAAAGAAAAAAGTAAGTTTCTCTGAATCAAAAAGAAGAAGTAGCACATAATAGTGATAGATTTAACCAGTTTTCAGCTCAGAATAACTCTGTGACAGTAGCATTGTTATAAACTCATATATGAATATCACTCATTTAAAGAGCAAATGTTGGGGATCAATAATATGGAAAAAAAACCAAATTGTGTGGACTGTAAGAGACCAGGAAATATTGTTGCCTTTTTTTTAAAGACAAATTCATCTCAGGAGGGGGCTGTGGGAATGGAGAGTAGAATGTGGGTTTATTTACTCTCCTAATTTGCTTGCAGACTGCTTGGATAAGAGTCTTGGTTTGTGCTTTATTTTTGGCTTAGTTGCAGGTTAACCTTTCATTAAAGTCATATTTAAAATATTAAAGCATTTATTTTAATGGACATTAGTGAAACATTTTTGTTTACTGTTACCTGTTCCACTTCTGTTTACTTGACTTTCATGATGTTGTTTCCTGAAATGTCATTGTTTTGCCTTATAAAGTCACTTTGAGGTTTCCCACAAGTGCTTTGTCTCAGACAGGCAAAGTGATGTTACTGATGCTTAAGAAAGGATGGTTTTGTCACCTGCTGAAGGGGCAATGGGGGGTTCAGACCAGTCTCAACTGATCTCCTTTCTGAGGAATTTGGACATTGCTGCTAACAGTGGTAAAAATCATAAAGATATATGGAAAAGCATGTAAGAAACATTTTGTTCAGGGCAGATAAGACCTGAATTTAACTTAAATATTAAAAGAAAAAAAAATCCAACATCGCGAACATGAAAAAGCTTTTAACAGATAAAGTAGGGGTGGGAAATACATTATTTTTTTCCTCTTGCAGAGCACTTCTGTGTTTTAAACACATCATTTCTCTTGGAGCAATTTCCTTAGTAAAAAGCCATACTGTTGGCTGTGGGATTTAATTTTTGTCAAACCCACCTAGAAAATAATTTTAAGTGGAACATTTTCCTCATCTACTGGTTTGTGCTCTTAAGTAACAATAAAAAAACCTCTTAAATATTTTCCTCTTAAAAACTATTTCAGCTGTTTTCATTTGATCTGTTTTTCTGAGACATAAATGAAACCTGAATGTGGCTGAGTAACTGGTGAGATGGCGTCACATGCTTGAGAGGAAGCAGATGCTTTCTTAGGGCTGTTAAACCCCTTACCTAGATCAGTTACCAACTGAAGCCAGAGTACCATCGTATTTCTATCAGCCTTTTGCAGAATAAACCTTTTGTAAATAGCCCTTGGATCTTGCTCTCCCAGGCATCAGGAAGTCATCATGCACCAAGCTAGAATTTATGCTTTTAAAAAAAAGAACTAAAATCTGAATCTTCAAGTAAGAATGACTCTTTACCAAATTCTATACAAAACGTACCTTTTAAAAGGCAAAAAAAAATTTCATTTTTCTACAAAAATGCAAAAGTTAGCTGCTAGAAGTACCTTATTAACTGTGGGTGCAGCTTACCTAGTCATAAAGCAAATTGACTGTCAGCTAGTGTGCAATATGGCCACTACAGCACAGAAAATGCATCATCAGCCCAAATGCCTGATTATTTGTCAACTGTCTTGCAAAGGGTTGGTTGCAATCCTGATTCAGGAGTAAGGAGAAAGAGCTGCCTTTCTTAGGGAAAGAGGCTGAAAACCTGCACAGTAAATCCACAGCCCATATTGTTCTTAGTAGGTTTATGCTTGTGTTACCTAACCTGAGTAATCTTACCTGTATGAATTTGCAAGAATATCAAAGCACTCCATTCCAAAAAAAAAAGCTCAGCCCAACTGTGGTTATTGCAGCGGGCTTAATTTGCTTCAGTTAAGGAGCAGGTGAGTGTGGCAGCATCTGAGTTAGTCCTGATCAGTGCCCTTCTAATTCAGAGCTTTGCATACATGATTGAAAACTTGGGGTTTAGCAGGAATTAAGTTACTGTCTGTAGAAATTGGGTGGGCAATTAGTATATGTGCTCAAATGTAAATTGATTTCTAATCCACATTTTGCAAAATAAATGACAAATATCAATGCTTACATTCCAGTGACCTGTGCAGTGAGCACTAAAAATAATTTATTTAGTTTTTCACACTTCATTGTGTAACCTTAATAGAGACATACAAGGTATATAATGGGGACAGTCCTACAAGACTTTAAAAATCTGCCTGCCATTCATTCTCGCCAATGATGTATTGGTTAAAACTGACCTTGGTTACAACTGATATGGAAATGTGTTTATAGTACTGGAATAAATTGCATAACAGTTGGGAAAGCCAAAGTTGTTTGGGTTTTTTTGCAAGTTTTGAAGAAGATTTCACTATTCTAGTCACCAAATTTGTATTTTCATATAAGTTCAGTTCACATTTTTATCAGAGAGTTTTGTCTGAAAAATCTTGGAAGGTAATATCCAGACTCTGGCTGGGGGTTTTTAAATTTTTTTTTCCTGTAGCTCTCTAAGTTTCTGTCCTGTAGTTTCTTCTAAGATCTTAGGTGACAGTGCATTAAAGGAATAAAAGAATGAATTTGATGTATTTGGAAGGTAAGGAAAGAGAATATTTTATACCCTGTGCTGTACTTTTCTTTTAAATCATTCAAAATGTAAATTGATGTTGATATTACAAAGTTTAATTTATTGTTTGAAAGTAGACACCTCTTGAATGTATAATTTTTCTTTTTTATTTTTATAGGAATAAAGAGTTGGTTTATGTTTTCAGTAGAGCTTTCTTGGGGTTTGGAACTGTTTTGAACAAAAATATAGCCACCATTTTGTGGGTATTGGTTATATGGCTAATAGTGAAATAAAGCATTTTTTGGCTATATGGTTTTACTGTGGCTTATTCAAAAAGAAAGTACAAAATACATTAAAAAGTTACTGACCTTTTTGATAGGAAAGGAATCATCTAAGAAAACACGTGGGTGCAGCTTGAATTTTATCTAAGCAATCAAGCTTGTATGGGAAGTGTCTGGTCTATATAGACACAGCATATAATTTTTTTCATAAATTGCTTACCACAATAAGAAGAGGAAATCAGTCAAGTCACAAATTCTTAGGAATATTTCACTTGCAACAAGCTTTATGAAAGAGGATTGTCTTGATTAATTAGCTGAATAAACCTTTGCAGTCATGTCATGCAAGGCCATGTAACCAATTGTTTGAGTGCAGATTTTCTTTTTCTTTTTTGGTCGTATGTATAAAATCTGCAGCCTGTCCTTCCTTTGGGGATTTCACGTGTTCTCAGGGTACTCATCAGGCATGTCTGAGTAATCTTATCTTCTGTTGCCCCAGATGCCTGTTGCCCCATGGTGGTTGTCACGTTTTCACAACAAATCAGAGCCCAGAGATGCTGTTCCTGAATTATTTCTGTTTACATGCACATTAAAATGCAAGTTCATAAGTTTCAAAATAGAGAACACATTGAATGCAACACTAACAGATGGATAGAGCATTGACCTGAAAATATGTTTGGGATTTTGTTAAGAACTGGGATGGTTGTTAGCCAGCACTTCTTGCTGTTTACAAGGCGTGGCTCTGCCTACTGATTAGTCTTTTTAAGCTTGAGGCCAATAACCCTTCATGATGGAGTTATGATTTCAATAAAATCTCTGTGAAAGGAAGCACAAGGCCAAAACCAACTGTCTGGACAGCTCGCACATGGGATATGCGTGTGTGTTGGATTCTCTCACAGGTACATAGAGAACTATCAAGATTTTTGCTGGAAATCCAAATGGAGCAGTTTATGGGAAGATGTACTGATGTCTTCACAGCTTGATAGCAGGACAGGGTGCAGAAGGGCCTTTTGGAGGAGATAAGGCAGAAGTAAACTCCAAGCTTATAGCTCTATCTTAGCTGATTGCTAGAGGGTAGAAGAGGGCTTTAACTTGCTGAGTGTTACACATGATTTTTGGGCTCGGTGCAAAGCTTCAAGGGGTTCCATTCCTCCATACAAGGCAATCCTTTAAAATCCCTACAGTACTGGCTACCCCACAGAGGAGTGAGGTGCTCCACCGGGGAGCCAGGAGTACGGAAGAAGTGCCTTTACATAACTCAAAAGACTCCTAACGAGCAGTCACAGGCAAGAGATCCTCACTTTGAACAGCCTTGCTTGAATTCATAACAATTGGGAATATAAATGTCAAATGGCATTCCCCAGTACATCTATTATTTTCATGTGTAGCTTTTTCATGCCACAGTTCAGTGATACAAGCATTTTCCAGCAGACTCAATGTAGCTTATCTTCCTTATAGTACTCAAGGTAAAATATTTTAACTAATTAAATAAAAATTATCCATATCTGATTTCATGTTGATTTGGGATTAAGTTCTTCTTTTTGTCAGTCCTAGTTTAATGTAATTAAACTGGATTTCATGTACTAAAAAATAAATATGCAGAGGTAGCACGTGCAAAAGCCAATCTGCTAAGAAAACTTGTTTCTTCATTTGGAGTGGCAAAATTCAAAGTTCCCGATTTGTTAAAATGAACCCTGTGAGAATAACTGAAGGGCATTTGGGGAGCCTGGGGCCACTGCTGCTGGGCTCTGGATGCAGAGCCAGTTCAGATTCCTAGGTCCATCTTCAGGGATAAGGGGCACCAGTATGCTGCTGTAGCATGATAAAAGGCTGGACTCCTCTGTATACTCATGTACCCTTGTGGGGCCTGACACTGCTACTGAGGGCTCAAATACCTGCAACACTCTGTTTTTAAGCAAAGGTGTTCTGATTTCCTTGTGTTTCATTGAGTTTAGCACCCACCCGCACAAGATGCAACATTATTTGTAACAGGAGCCTTTTAGTTCATCATGCATCTGCTACAGGTAAAACGAATAGATAGATAATCAGCACTGATAGGAAAAGGTTTCCTCAGCACTGTCTATATCTCAAGCCCAAGGGTTAATTGCTCAGGGACAGTCAGGTTGCACTGGCACAAATGGTGGTGTGAGCTGGGGTGTCAGATGGTAATAACAAGATGGAAAGGTGTGTGAGAAACCTCACTGTATAATTTCATGTAGCCCAGAGTGCTGTGAGAATAAGAGTGCTGATTGCTAATGGGTTTGTTCCTGCTTAAGTGTAATTTTAGCCTTCAGAGCTCTCTGTGTCAGTACAAATGCCCTGTTCTTTTCCCTGATAAATTCTCATTTAAATACTGAATGTTGGTCCTTGCTAAGTGGTTTGTCCTTTTTGAGCATGAGAGTCCTCAGCTCTGATCTGGATAACTCTGCTTGTGCATGTTCATACAAATGTCATGGAAATGTAGTGTAGCTCTTCAGCTTTGCATTCAATTATACAGATTCCAAGTTAGCATAAGCTTGCTGCTTTCAAATGGGGCCAACTTGCTTATGTATAATACTTAGCCTAAAATGATGCAGTGACTCCAGCATTCAGGTTACATGCCAAAAACTGAAATACCTTTTGCCTATGAAGTTACTTGTTGCTGTCTCCTGACTGGTTGTGACTGTTAATTTGATTTTTTTTTTTTCAGAAGAGTCAGGGCTGTATTATTTTCATCTGTGCTGCTGCATTGATTTTTTGTTTGTTTTGTGGTGTTTTTTGTGTTTGGTTTTGGGATTTTTTTGTTTTGTTTTGGGCTTGTCTTTTTGGTTTTTGAAACATTATTACAGGATATCTCCTCATGTTATATTGCTGAGGACACTTGCACTTTGAATGGAGAATGTTGTTCTGTCCTCCATGAGGACAGCTCAGTGCTGTGATGTTGCACCTCTGCTGCCTCAGCGACTGCCTGCTCTGTCTAATGAGATGTCAGTGCATGGGCAAATGTCTCAAGCTGCCTCAGGCACCCAGCTGGGAAAATGCCACATCTGTAGGAACTCTTTCATATACAATGGACAATTCCTCTACTTTGGTAAGTAAAGCAGGAACTGAGGAGAAGTACAACTTCAGGGGAAGGAAAGTTAGGACTGAACACAGCCCAGATGTTATGCAGGACACCTACAGAACGCAAGTGTTATTAGACCTTCTGCAGAAGCCTGGAGGATAACCATTTACAAGGAGCTTCCTATGTTTCCTGCTTCCCATTCCCCTTGGATTTTTACTAAGGACAAGATCTCCATCTTCAGTCTCTGTGGCAGGAAGTGCCACAGCCAGCCTGAGCTCCCTTTGGAGTGGGAAGGTTTCTTCACTCCTACGAAGTCATCTGATCTCTCATGGCCTGATGCAGGTCCTGCTTTTTTTTTCCTGTTTGGTCTGTTATTCAAATTCACCCTCTGCAGCAGCAGCTGCTCAGAACTGGCCTGGCCTAAAACTCCTCAGCTCTACAAGTAGGAAATTCCATCTTGGCAAATGCTCTTACAGAAGTCCTGAAGATTTGTTTAAGTGGCATTACTTTCAAAAATTATCTCTTTATCAAGACAGGATAGGAAGGGGGTGTATAAAGAGAGAGATAGATGTGTGTGTGAGCACATATATAGAAAGAGAAAACAGAACATTTAAGTGAATAACAGAAGGAGCTTCAAAAATGGGCAGAGAACACATACATTCAGTTTGACATCTCAACCATAAACAGTATTAAAAAGGGTCAGTCTAAAATGAAGCTGGTTATACAGGTAATGTAAATCATGTATAAATAAGGAGTGGGATTTTTTTCTAGCATGCCACTAGTAGTTTTTGTACTAAAATAAAAATTTGATTCAACTATTGAAAAAAGTCTGTGTATAACCTGGTTTTATTATTTATATGCATAGGATTTTGCTTTTGTAGATTCCTGTAATACATGTATAATTTACTACTTCAAGTGACACTGAATCTTGCTTGCTTTATTGCCATTTGTGTAAACTGTTTACTCTTCAGTCATTACAAGGTTATGTAGATTGAGGATTATTTTAAGGGTAATGACTTAGGAAAGTGATTTTCTGGTATTTCAGGGAGTTTAGATAGCAGAGAATAGGGAAAATAAAATGCTTTATGTAGCAATGATTTATGTAGCAACCAGTGTCTATTCAAGCACTGGTTTACATATTATGCCTTTTGCCCTAATCAAGCCAATTATTATTCCAGTTTATAGTTTGATACAGTTAGGGTACTCGATGCTGAGCAAATAACTATCAAATGCAATCCCACTTCCAGTGAACTTTCAGGTTAGTTCAGAGGAGAGACAAAAGAGTTTATACATGCACAGTCAAACAATGGCATATAAGGAAACAGAGGTGTGACATCCCCCTTCCACAAGGGTTAAATATGGGAAAAAAGAACTACTTTAATAATTGTTCAATTACAGAAACGAGGTAGATATAATTTCAGCAGATATTTGAAGAGCAGAAGTTTAGCTGTGTGAGCTGGTGGAGTTACCAAAGCATCCAAGTGCAAAGGCAATGATACTGCATGGAACCTGGATTATCCAACTATAGCAAGCAAGAAAGCATAAAGTCATAGAAACTGGAATTACAGCACTGGAAATGTGCCTTGAGAGGAAGCCCACAGTGCAGAGCCCTTCCTGCAACGAGAATTGAAACCTTGGGCACAATCTTTTTCTCACTGTGTTCCTGTTGCTTCATAGAAATTGCTCCTCCATGGAATTGTGCTAATTGTTTGAAATTCTTACTGAAAGAAGTCGTGGTAGATTTCACGTACTCCCTGTTGGGGGCGGTGGGGGGAAGCAGCAAGAGCTGAAGTTTAGCTGAAGAGGATACATTTTTGTATAGCTCCCCACAGACACGGAACTTTAATTTCTTGTTGCCAAGCGAAGTTTGTTTTACAGTCATGGGAGTATCTTTCTCCCAAGGTTAGGGACAGAATCTCATGGCCACAGAGTATAATTATTGGATGAGGGAAGAGAATCTGAAGGCTAAGTTGTGGTCCTCTGCCCATGCCAAGCCTGATGCCAGAATTCCCGGGCTGACTACAAAATGATTTACTTACTCCGTGGGATGCCCTACCTGTGGAAAATACTCTGTGGAGCTCTGTATTAGAGGATTTTCACACTAAAAATGATAGGATTGGTGGCTGTGGCTGGTGGCAAGGAAGCAATAGGTTTGGATGGCTACATCAGGACTAGTCAGTTTACAACCTGGTGGAAGATTTGGTTCTCCCAGGATGAATTTTCTCACCCCTCTTGAGTGTGGCCAACATGCTATCCTCTCAAAAAGCAGGTCTCATTGCAGAGCTGCACTCTGCTCCCCCTCTAGCAGCAATTGCCACTTCCTTATCCTAGTTTGCTCTCCTCCACCACTCACAACACATGAGCCTCCCCTGCACATGCAGCATGCACTGCTAAATTCTGGTCATGCTGAGTGGGTAGAAGTGGGTGAGTGGCTGTTGTGCTGGAACAGATGGTGTCTGCAATGCAGCCACTAGTTATGCTCATGTGTTGTAGGAGGTTGCTAAAGGAAAAGGGGAAAATTTAGAGGTTTTGTTGAAAAGGTTGGTTACTTTTCTCTTAATTACTGGGATTGGAACAATTGGAAAGTTGGGGTTAGTTTGTTGGGTTTTTTCAGTTGTTTTGTTTATTTAGATTATGTGCATTGAGCCAAGGTAACCCAATGAGGAGAGGAATCTAACCAATGACTTTGTGTCTTGAAAGCTTTCAAGTACCCAGATTTCTGAACCACAGTCCACAACTTCCAGGTGTTCCCGTCTTCTGTTATGTCCCTGTCCCTTTTTGCAAGCAAGACCCCTACTCAGGCCAGCTGCCCCTCGTGCCATCCCTGCCCAGCCTGGCACCATGGCCTGGAAGCTGCCCGGTTTCCCTCACAGGGAAAAGCCTACAGCCACCCACTAGGTTTCTCCTGTGGATCCCTGAAATCTCGCGGTCTCATACCTCTCACCACAACTTCCCTAGGCCTACACGTCTGTCCGGGCAGCTGCAGCACAGAGAATCTCATTACCACCCCCTGCCTGGGGGCTGACATGCTCTGCCCCTGTCCTTGGAGATTCCCCCCCCTCCATGTGGGGTGATAATTCACATGTGCTGTATGGTTTTCACAGCTTAACTTTTCTTGCTGAGTGGTGTGAGGTATTTATTGGCTGGTTTCACATATTAGATCTCTGCCTGCACCTCCCCACACTCGGCTGCGTGTGGATGGAGGCTGACAACTCTGCCTTTATGAAACCTTTCCTTGCTCAACCCCATGACTAATGCACATAATTATTTTTAAAACAGCTCTGGATGCCACTGCAGTACTCTTTCATGTGCACACAGAAATGTGTATTTACATTCATCCTGCGCTTGTGAACCCCAGGTTTCCTTGTAAACCTTACTCTTGCTGTGCTGTTTAAAGAAATACTTTGTAGCACCTGTGGGGTGCTGGTGGGGAGCCAGCTCGAGTGATCTGGATAGCCAGACACAAAAAGCAGTGTAAAATATACAAATAAAGAGAAACATTTAAAGAGATCTAATTTCATGGCATATTATTAAGCTCCTGTATTACTAAAGTCCCCCGAGGTTCCTCTGTTTCACTCAGAGACCAATTATTTCCCCTTTCCAAACCTAGCTGGATGTGGGAAAAAAAAACAAAACCCAGCTCAAACCCAAAATAATGGGGAGGGGATCGCAAAAAAATCCCCAAACCAAGGCCACAAGCCTCCCTCAGATTTTATATCCTGGTATGGCAATGTGTTAAAAACTAGATTGATTTGATGTGGGTTTTATTAATGAGTTGGTGATGTTGGTTGCTTGTAACATGTTTGCCTACTGCATGTTCACATATAATTAGATAATTTGTTCCTGTGCTTTCCTAGGAATTGCAATTGAAGCTACTTGCTCTGTTGTCATTGGACATTTAAGTTATTTTTGTTAAGGACCATTTTTCTCTTCTGTTTTCCTATTATCCAGTGCCATTTTTTCTCCAAGTGCTCAAAAAAATGTCTGGTCTTTCTGACATGTTCTCCCTTAGGCGCTGATGAGCACTTGGGGTGCATTTCCTCAGGTCTAACCAGTTAAACAAGCTTTCAGGCATTTTCCACCTTACTGGAGTACTCTAAGGCTTGTTCTCTTCTCGTGCCATCTTGGCTCTTTTACCCCTTCCCTGGGTGTTATTCTTCTGCCCATCCAAGTCCTAGCTGTGTCTTTTTCAGTGCAAAGTGGCACGAATTGCTCCATTCCTCAGGGCTAGCTGCTCCCTCCCCACTGAGAAGGGATCTCTATTGTCTTGCTAATGTATTATTTTACATACTTTCCTGGTGATACGGCTGTTCTCTGGGCCTGTTCTGTGTCTTTGGCCTTTGATTTTACCCTTATAAATCCATGCTCTTCCATCACGCTTCTCCTGAATAACTTTCCCTGTGTCCTATTTTTCTATTCTTCCCAAGTTTCAGGCTGTTTCCTAGCTCCTAGCAGAGCCAAGTTGTTCTCCTGCTATGCTTCCTCCGCACTGGCAGAGCATGTGTGTGTGCTTTTAATACTGTCTCTTCAGAGAGCTACCCATCCTCCGAACCTCCCTCTTCCCCTTCACTTAGCAGAAAATCATTCCCATCATATCCCAAGAAGCTCTTGAATCTCTTGCCTGTTTCATAGCTTTGTGTTGGGAAAGGAAAAGGCTACCAAAGTCTTCAGCTAATGGCT
This sequence comes from Drymodes brunneopygia, assembly GCA_013400955.1. NCBI lineage: Eukaryota > Metazoa > Chordata > Aves > Passeriformes > Petroicidae > Drymodes > Drymodes brunneopygia. The sequence goes on along the minus strand of VZTZ01024866.1, from coordinate 1,060,897 downwards.
TACGTTTTTTTTAATAGAAAATAAATTAAAACTCTATACCTAATGCTGCTTGTTAGTTGACCTGTAGCAGACCTCTCGTGTGTCCTTGGCTGCTTCTTTCATTTTCCTTACTAAGTAGAGACTTTTAAGCTTATCTTGTGACCTGTCAGAATAAGAACAATATATATATATTTTGAAAATTATTCATTGACATACCGAACTAATTCTTTTACTCTTGTTTGTCCTTTCTAAACAGCTGTAATCTTATTCCATAATAGTCCAGCCACAGGTGTCACCTATCAAGATTTTGGTATTCCAGTTGCTTTGAAATTAATTGCTTTAACTCCTTTACAACTGGTCTGTTTGCTTTCTAAAGGGAAGCTTTCCTCAGAGTTTTTATTTTTAAAATAAATTAAACTAGTAAGTAGTAGTAGTAGTAAGTTAGTAAGTTTTGCTAAAAAAGTAGTGAGTTTTGCTAAAAATTAATCCTAGGAGAGCTGTTGACTTTCTTTTTACTCTCAGTGCACACACGATATGGAGCACAGAGGGAGCCTGATACGAAGGGTTGGGAGAAGCCTCTGAGTGTGGCAGTGAGGCAGGGAAAGCATTGATGTGTCGGGGCAAGAGAACAGTTTTGGGAAAGAGGGGACAGGACATCCTCCCTGATTTACCCTAACCTCTGTTCGTATTTAACAAAAAAAGCCCAAACCCCCAAACAACCCAAGTAACAAACAACAGCCCACACCAAGAGTTCTGAGTTGGTTTGTTCATCCAGGCCTTTGAAGAAGCCCACAGTAAATGGCTTCACATGTCCTGCTCAGCACCTGAGGCTTCCAGCTGTCCTGAGCCCTAACGCTGCTCCAGCTTTAGTTTAGTGCAGTCCCCTCAGGAGGCTCCCTGGCTCCTGGGACCACATCTGCTGCTGCTGCTCCCTGAGGATAGAGGAGTGAGCCCAGCAGTGCCTGATGCAAACCCTGGCAATGCAGCTGCCAGAGAAGCCCGAGGGAGCTGCTCTGTCTGGTTTGGATCATACCACAGCATTTAGCTTCTAGCTGTGCCTGCTCTGAAGGCTGCCCATCACAGCTGAGAAGTGAAGAAAGTGGCTCTGCATTTTTGTTATTTAGTCTCCTTTGTTTAGCAGCAGCTAAGCATAAATCCCCAAAAGGTTTCAGAAGAAGGTTATTGTGAATTAATGGGGCTGTTTTCTTTTGCTTTGCAGCCCACAGCATTGATTAGCACAAGTGAAATATGTCATCATGACATTTTATCCTCTTCCTTGAAAATGGATCAAGGCAATTAGGAGGCTGGAGAAGCAGGTTGCCTCAGCTGCATCCTGCCTCACCAGGGGCTCCTAGAAAATCTCTTGGCACTTTGGGACTGCTTGGATTTCATATGTGGTTTGTTGTTGGGGTTTTTTTGCACATTGGTTTACTACTCGTAATGATCCAAGAACAATAAAGATGGATTTCTGTAGCCACCATGCCCCCCTTTCAAGGGGGCAATGTGGAAATGCATGCAGTGATTGTTTAATGCCCCAATACATCTTTTCCCTCAACTGAAAGCCATAGCTGAGCAGCAGTTCTGTGCACTAAAACCCACTTGCTGTCCAACCCTCCTGGCCTGTCTGCCATCCATTCCTGATGGATAAAACAGGAAGACTACTTTGCTTGCTGTTTTCCAAGTGCAAGGTGGTATTCTGAAAGCTGACACAAATTATTTCCATCGATATTTCTGTTGGATAAATTGGGCTCTCACCGTTATTGTGGAGAGTGCTAGCTATTCACAGGAGTAAAGAACTCCTCACCATGAGAAAGAATACTTCCAATAAAAATAATGATTTTTGGTCAATCCAGATATCATAATGCTTCCTGAATTACATTTTAGCTTTTACCAGGCAGGCTCTCTTTCCTGACATTGCCCATGGGGAGCAGCAGCCTTCTTCCTCCTGAGGAATGCTTTGTGTGAGCCTGAGTGGGAGCCCCAGTGTGCAAAAGAGACTAGTCTAAAAAATGACAAGGTACAGCTCTTATCAGGCCCTCAGTGGCACTTACAGCTAAAACCACTCCAGTATTATTTTTTTTCAACCCCACTTTCATCTCATTTTCCATGAAAACTATTAACAATGTGACTTTTTTTCATCAAATGTTTTCCCTCAGGCTAGAAATTCATTTGCTGCCCTCTTGAAATTCTTGTTTGTTAGACCTCAGGGGAGGAATGCAATATCTGAGCCTGGGATACTGCAGTAGCACATGTACAATATTCTGACAAGCAATTGGAAAGTGAATCTATTGTATTTGCATCTCCCAGCAGCTGACATTAATGTGCAAAGTTAAAATGAATCCAAATGATATCACAGATTTATGATCAATACTTAAGCAAGTTGTTTGCTAAGCAATCAGAAAGGCTAATGATGTTTAGTTCTGTCTGGAATTATGCTGGCCTGCAATAAGTAACATTTTTATCTCCTCGCATAATTGAATTATATCTTAAAGCAGTGAAGGGCTTAAAAAATAAGCAAATTTTTTTCTTGCTGTGTGTATGCTTCTGGAAGCCTTAGAGACAGTCTGTGTTTTTTTGTTTTTTCAAACAGCAGTAAGTGCTTTGAAAGCTAAGCCTGTTGGAATACTTGTGCAAGCAGCTATTGGAAAGAGGAAAGCTGTGAGCAGAGCTGATCCAGAGCAGCAGTTTCAGCCTGGCATGGCCATTACCTGAACTGACTGCTGAGCAGTGCAGGCCCTTGCCCCTGAGTTTCTACAAGTGTTGAGTTGTTCCCCAGAGCCTATGAGTGGGAATAGATGGCCTCTGTGTTCCCTCTCCTTCCCCCTTTCCTTTCCCTGGTTTCTAGATGTACACAGTGTCTTGAGATAGCAGGGGTGCATGTTTACCCTGAGGCAGCAAATCCCTTAGGGCTCCTTATTTTCCAGTCTCTGTGCACTTTGTGCCTGAAACTGGAATAACACCGAAGGAAACATCTGCAGCTGGGAGCTGAGCAGCTCCCACAGCAGTGTGGCACCCATAAAATGGATGCTGAGGTTACAATATGTCCTTAGATGAGAATTTTTTCCCATCCAGTGGAGTGGGATGACATTTTCCCAGCCACAGCTGGTGCCCAGGTTGATTCAGCAGCTCTTACAAGGGCACTTGCCAGGGTTTAGTCCAGCCAACACTCTGGTTAGAGAGGAACAAAGAGAGGAGAGGCAAAACACTCTGGGCCAGTGCACCAAGCAGAGCTGCAGCAAGGCCAGGGACATTCCCTCTGTGAAGGGCAGAAATGGCTCCAAGAGGGTGCCCATGAAATGCTGCCAGCAGGAAAAGCCAGCCGTGCTTTGAGCCTGTTTTGTGCAGTGTTAAACTCCTGGGAAGCTCCTCAGCATCTGCCAGTGGTGGGATGGGCAGGGGAAGGCAGGGAGTGAGCGGGGCCACTGGCACCTGGTGGATGTCAGAATCCTGCTGGAAATGGTCACAGATTAAAAAGGCTGTAAGTGTGGAGAACACAGGTTTGCTGCTCACGAGGATCGTTTCCGAGAGCGGAGGCTGCTTGAAAGGAGGGAAGAGCTGGCACTGCAGGCAGTGTTGGGGATGTTGCTATGCCACCAGGAAAGCGGAGAGGGGGGACACAGGAGTGCAGAGTGGTGGTGAGGTGGCAGCTGCAAAGCAAACCTCTATTAATCATCCTGGGCGTAGTTCCTGCTGGTCAGCAGCACGGAGCAGCCCAGCCTCCAGCTGAAACCCCTGAAGAAGTTCTGTTGTTTTGCTGCATATGAGCACAGCACCTCTGCTGCTGGAGCAGAAGTGAAAAGAATGTGTGTGTGTGTGTGTGTGTGAGTGTATGCATGGCCTGTTTCTGTGTCTGCTGCTGCATTGTTGAAGGGGAATTTAGTTGAAAGCAGAAGCTGTGCAAAATTTTTTGCCTCCTTTAGTCCTCTGTAAGGTGCTGCTGGCCAAGTTGGTACAGTCTCTGCTACAGTGCACTGGGCTTGCATGTAGCTGGAAAAATGTTTTCCATTCCCATATATTATTCACTGTAAGATCTGAATATTTTATCTAAGGCAGGTTCTTGATATTCACTTATATTCACTTTGTCTTTCTTTCCTCCCCCACAGCCCAGAGAACAACTAAGGTGAAAACACAAAGTCAGTATCTAACTTGTCTCCTGCAAGCAAGGAGAGTGAGAGATGCTGATGGAAGCTGGCTTCAATTGGAAACAACTCTTGTATGGAGAAGGCAAGGCTGGGAGAGATGTAAAAAGCCCTTGTCCTTGCCTCAGTGCTTAGAAATATGTAGATAATTTATTCCTGGGATGAGAGGTGCCACTGTTGAAGAAAGGGATGCAGGCAGCAGAAACCTCTTCTCTGGGAGCTTTTCTGCATTAAGTATCCTTTAATTTCTATTTCTGCTGCATGTAACATTTTGGCACGTAACAGGGAACACATGCTCAGCTTTGAGAACAGTGGCTGAAAGGTGACATGTCTCTCTAGAGCTCACAGCTGTAAGCCAGTCCTACCTGCTGGCTTTAGTGACTGCTGTGGCTTCTGGAGTGCTTGAGAGAAAACTCTGTCACCATCCTGTGTGGGGCTGTGTGGGGCTGGACACACCACTTGATCCCGTGTAATCATGAGAATTTCTAAGTGGGAAATGCCTCTTGTTGTGCCAAATTGCCTTGCCTCTTCTAATTGCAAAACCTTCCTTGCACCAATGGGTAAGCAAAGGGGATCCTCAGACAGCTCAGTCAGCAGGTTTTACAGGTGTTATGTGGTCTCTGGCACTTAATGTGATGGTTTAATTTATTCAAGTGCAAGGCTAGAAGAAGCACATAATCCCTGGAAGGCCCTGCAAATGGCCAGCTCTAATCAGCAAAGTGTTCATGGGCTCATCTCAAAGCTCTGCTTGGCTGGAAGCTGTGTCCTCAGAAAAGGGAGGGATCCTAGAGGCTGCCTAATCTTACACATGGCATGAGTCTTCCAGCAAGTTCCCAGAGAAATCCCAACACTGTAGAAGTCAAATGGCTTCAAAGAAGCGGAGAGGGGTTTTTTTTTGAGTCTTGAGCCAGATCTTTCAGGTTTTTGTTAGTCAGGATGTCCAGAACAGAAATCTTCTGCTTTGAGAACCTGGGCTTTGTTCTCTTACTAGGGCTGATGCTGTTTTGGTATCCAAAGAGCAATCACCAGCATTTCTGCAGTATCCAGGGCAGATTTCCCTCCATTGACATTGGCAGATGTCACTGGTGAGTTTGCTGACTCGATGCTGGTGGAGAAAACCCACCCTTTGCTTTTTCGTCCTGTGTAAACACAGTGAGCATTTTAAAATGCATAGTTTTTCTGGCTATAATGAACAAATATGCTGCTCCCTCCCCTCTCCACTGACACCTTGCTGGGGATGAAGATTTGCTGTGTTTAGTTTGGTGAATAAATTGAAGCTTCTTTGCTCATTGGTTTTTCCCATCTTCATGACTTTTGTTGGCAGCTGGTCTTCTGGAGCATGCACAATCTTTAATTACAGCAGTTATCAAGCGTTCAGACTGCAAGGTCAGCTCACTGCCGAAGAGCTGAACTCATCTTTGGGTTTTTCTTAACTGGTGGAGCACCAGCCACTCTTTGGTAGCAGAGGTGTTTGCTTGCAGGAAATAACTCATCAGTAACTTTTGAGAGCTTGCATCTCTCTTTTCCATGCAGTGTGTCCTCTGCTCCCATTGTTTCTCCCAGGCACTAAACATTTCTTCTTTTCTAACCTTTTATGTCTCCCTTGTCCCAGCAGACCCAAAAGATGTTCAACACAGTGTGCTGATACTCTGTGCTCTCCCTAAAACTCACAATGCTGAGGAGCCAAGCCCCTGCACAAGGAATGAAACACAAGAGCCTCGGTCCAGCTCCTCAGTGCTGGGAAATGTGATTGTGGGATTTTGTCTAGGAACAAACTCGTTCGCTCCCAAGCTGCCTTCGTGCTGCAGCTGTACAGCTGGTTAGAAGCTTGACTGTATAAACACTCCTGGTTTTTCTAATTGGAAAGGATTGCAATGGAAAGCTCAGTGTTGCAATGGCCTTTCACAGAAGCACAAATAACCTTTTAGAGGACAAGTAACACGTGACAGAACTGCAAAGCTGATAATGTTGTCCTTGTGCAGTCCCAGGTAAATGTGAGGGGGTCCTTGCAAATGTGCCAGCCTTTCCACTTGAAAAAAACTTGTCCTTTTCCTCCTGTCACTGAGCCAAACTGTAGCAAACCTCTGGTTTACCTTTCTACTGAAGCAGACCAGATTATCAGCTGCTCAAAGCCCATCTTCTTTATTTTCTATGCATTTACTAACTTTAGAGCAAAAATAATCGCAAACCACTTACAAAGAAACCTGTTCTGAAAGAAAGTTTATTCCTTTGAGCCCACAGTTGTGGTTTTGAAGTTTTTCTGTCAAAATACAGGTAATAAACCTCCCAGCAAGCTCCTGCATTCATGTAATGATTTCTCTCTAAATAAGAATTCTTTATTTTAAAAAAATAAAATAAAAATAGAATAAAGCTCCAATCCCTAACAGTACAATATTTTTTTGTAGATTAAAAACTTGCTCATTAGAAATAGACAATCTAACAGGGCCACCTAGTGATATCCCCAGTGACAAGGCACAGCAAGGACTGTGGCAGATCCCACCCCAGTCACCAACCTGCTCCCTGCAGACAAGGAGGAACCAAGAAAGAGAAGCTGGTGCCTGTGTTCCCAGGCACTCTGGGTCCCCATCATAAATGGGCCTCAGAGGTCTCTTTACAGCATCTTGGCTCAAGTAGAGCACCTGGTCTGGAAGGACTGATGCTGTTACTAGGGAGAGGAAATGAATCATGGGCGTTGTGAAAGAACCTGCACCAGAACCCACCTCCCGAAGCTGAAGATAATACCTTCTCTGGAAAGGAAGCTGATCCCATTGTTCCAAGGCAAAATTGTGTCTAAAACCAGGTGCTTTTATACTTCCCTTTCTTTTAAGGCTATCTGGCAAACCATATAACCACTTTATTGCTTTTTGCTGCTGGATTTCTCTGTGCCTATAGGGGCAGAGTAGTTAGCACACTGCAGGCTGCAACTTTGCATGAAAAGCTTGGCACGTAGCTATGCTTCAAGGAAAGCTCCTTATTTCTCTTATCAATTCCCCATCAGCCAGGTGCACTCACCTCCTGACTCATAAAACTGTAAGTGTGATAGGGTTCATGCCTGAGAAAGCAAGAAAAAGCCTTAAGTTAAAACGTGGAGCAGATTCACTGGTTTCTCATGGAACTCCCCCATGGGCTGTTTAGCTGGATGCTGTGGTCACCATTTGCAGGAATACAGGTGGGTAAAACATCTTGGCTGCTCACCTTCAGCATTTGTGGCAGGGCAGTTTTGAGCTCATTCAATGACTTAGATGGGGACAGACCATGAGGTCTTCAGCCTTGCAGAAGCTGGAAAATTGGCCTAAGAGATCTTCAGTATGTATTTTCTGCTAGGAAAAAGCTGGGCCAGGTCAGCCAAGGCAATCTGTTTTGGCAGCCCACTGTTTCCTGGGTCCGTGGGAATGTGTGCTTGTTTTCCAAGGAGCAAATCTGGTTTCAGTGATCATCTGATGAAGCCCACGCTTCATGTGCAAGCTGCCTTCATCAAGCACGACCAAGGGCTTGCAGTGCCTACACTGAGACCTGGCAGGGGCTCTGCCAGGGGTTTCTACTGCTCTGACAGGGCTTTCTTGGGCAACAGGAGGAAGCCCTGATGACAGTTTATCACCTCATTATCAAGGAGGTTGATGAAATTTCATTCAGCTGTCCTTGTGCTGGCTGTTACATTCCTTTATTTCTGTGACTCATAGCTCAAATAGCAAAGGTCTGTGTGTGTCACATTTGCACATAACTTGTACAGATTTGTATGTAGGCAAAGATATATGTGCCCTGGGCTTTATTTTAACATGCTTTGAGTTATGGGGAAATTGAAATTAAACAGTCTTCAGTCTCTTGCTCCACAAGAAGGCAGAATCTCAAAAAATGAGCAGTTTCACTCTCTGCTCTCTTTGCCTTGTTACACTAATATTTGCAGAGGAATATTGTGTTTGATCAGATATTTTTCATTACTTACAACAAAATCTCCAATGGTAAATCTTTAAAGAGAATTTTAATTTATTTTTTTTTATATCTGAGTTTTGTTCCTAGAAAGATGTGAGAACATCCTTTCTGTTTCCCAATGCCATGAAAAATGCACAGTCACCGTGTGTTTTGTAGGACAATGGAGCAGCAGAGATGGATGTTGACTGATTTACCCAAGATTGGTTCAACAGCAGTGCCAGGCAAATGACCAGCACCCTGACTCTGTGGCCTGCTCTAGGAAAATTTCCGGAAAATTATTCATCTGGCCAGCTGTTGTCCAGCATGAGCTGTATGAAGTATGAGGCATACTTTTTTGTCTCTTCTGTGTAGGAACTGCTGCATCTGAACTCTGGGATCTCAGAGTTACCCAAGCATGTCCAGGGTGTGCTGCAGAGAAACCTCCAGACCTCAGATGCCACACAGCTAAAAACAAGCAGCAGTCACAACTTCTCCTATTAAGGGTTTTACTGGGGCACCCAGTACCCAACATTCAGAATATTCTAAATGCCAATGTAGTAACCCAGATATGTGATCCCAGATCAGCTTCAAATATTTTGTATCAGAACAACATAAGCTGATTACTTTTTCCTCAATTCATTCAGCTTTGTTTCTTCTAAGTAAGCAGAATTGCAAAAGCTGGATTTGGTATTTAGCTGACTAAGTTCCACATAGCCTGATGGGGCTAATGCAAATGAGGTGCGTGGATTGTAATCATCCCTGTGGAAAGAAAGATGGAAATGTGGTGTGTCACAACTATGTGAGGTAGGGACTCACCACATTGCTGGGGTCCTGGGCGTCTCCCGGGTCCATACAGAGTTCAAGCAGTGGTTGAGACCTATAAACTCCAAAGCAGACAAGGCCTTTGACTGTTGCAAATAAGCCAGCAAGTGCTTCTCTTTCAGTGGTTTTATTTGCAAACATCACTGCTGTTTTTCCAGTGGTCATAGGAGATATCATTCCTGGACTGCTGTTGTTTATGTGGCAAGACAAAACCTAACCATTTGTGCTCAGGGATGCTTTGCAGTGCTGCAACTGCCACAGTCAAGCTCTGGCTACACCAGGAGAGATTGCATTGCATCGTGGACTGGGGCAGAGGAGAGTGGAGCATGAATCCCTGTGAGATATCTTGGCATTGTATCATAAATAAGCTACTGGACTTGGGCTTGAACACTTGGGTTTAAATCTATTCATTTAAGCACAACTTCCTTTCCCTTGGATCAGGCAGCTGCTCAGTGTCTGCCACAGCAGCACAGCAGCCTTGCAGTAAGATGCCAGGCTGTGGTGGAAGGGCTGAGGGATGTGTCCTGCTCTGCTGCAGGTGTGCTTGATAACCCCAACAAAGGAGCAAGGTCAGTAGCCAGCAATGCCTGGAACCAGGACAGAGAGCATCCTGGACAGGACACCTGGCTGGGTGTGAGGGGAAGGCAGGTGGGCAGGAATGGAGAGCTGTGACTCTGCTTGGCTGAGGAGGAGTTTCCCCAAAGCTCCTGTCCATTCATTCACCTTGTGTCTGTTCTTTCACCAGCAGCCAAAAAGGTCAAACCTTGGATATGGATACACACAAAGGCTTTCCTGCACTCCCACCTTTTGTCAGAGCAAAGGCTGGGGATTCTGCCTGCCACAGTCTGAAACTATTTGAGAGACACAGATGCTATCAAAGCTCTCTTTGCTAATGGAGAGTGGTTTGGGCTTTCATGTTGCCTTCTGAAGGAATCTTGATTTGACACCCAAGGAGTTACAAGAATGTTGTGCTGATGTCTTTCTGTGGCTGTGACACCTCAAAAATAGGCTAACAAAGTCACACTAATTCTGCTTCTTAGACTCAAATTGTCAGGCTTTCTTGTAAAGCTGTACATGCCATATTATAAAAGTCTGAATTACTTCATCAGGCAAAGAGGTTTTTCTGTGGCAATGATGCCAGGGAAATTGCAGGCTCTTCCTTGCATTTATAGCACAGTGGATTTGTGGTGTAGAAAAGGATGTGCTGTAGGCCACCCAGTATGCTAAATGACTCCGGGCAGGCCACACCAGCAAAACCAGTATCATCTTATTCACCTTCCATCTGACCTGCTGCCCTGGGTCCAACATCAGCTGGCTTTGTCACCTGGCTATTGCAGAGCTGCACTGTCTCTTCCCACGTTTCCTGTGGCACACCAGAGTTGGATTGCACAGAGATCACCTGGGGGAGCAGCCCACACATGAGGAACAGGGGACAAGGAGAAGGTCAGCAGCATTTACTGCTGCTGGGAGCTTCTGCCCCAACCCTAGCAGGATGGAGTGATTAGTTTGCCCCAAGTGAACCAGGACATGACTTTCCACAGGGCAATTCTGACCTAGAATACATGGCTGGGTTTGTAAACAGAGAGACTCAAAGAAAATAAACCCCTTTAATTAATTGTCCAGCTCATTCTGAATGTGTGTGTGTGTTTGTGAGGGTTGCTGGTTTTCCCTGGAGAGCCTCTTCTCTTCAGATTGGTATATCTGAAAATGGAAACCTGAACACAGGTAGCCTTAACATTCAAGAGCTAAAAATCTGCCCCCACTCAAACCTGTGAGATGTTTTCAGCTTACTGAGGCCTCCCTGGCCCATTGTATCAGAGTGTAAAATGTGTGGCCAGTGAGAGTGGGCAGCACAGATCAGTGTTCCTGACACTTCTCCCTGCTGCTTGCAGGTGACCCTGTTGCCTCACATCCTCATCCTTGTGGTTGTGCAGACGTACCTGGCAGTGCTAATCAAACCCAGGATTTTCAAGCAGAGCTGTTTTTCCAGAGATAGGAAACAGTGTAAAATGAGCAATAATTCAGTGGTTTGACCTTGCACTAGCTGAGAGCAGCCCTGACTCCCAGTGTTCAGAAGTGAAAAATGAAAAACTTTTCTTTCACAAGTCACAGAGGAATTGCAAAGAAAAGAACCATCCTGCCAGCCTTAAGCAGGTGGGAAGATGCTCAGGCCTTGGCTGCCCTTCCCCTGCTGTCACATCCAGCGGGCAGCCCCATCTGGAATCCGGTCAGAGGGAAAGGGTTTGAAAGCACTGGGTGTGTTTGTCTGGCAAAGAGACCCAGCTCCAGCAGTCACTGCAAGCACTCCTCACCTGCAGGAATCAAAGCCTTTTGCTTCCTCCTCTCACTACGAGGTCATGTCCAGGACATATCTCACCAAAGTTTTCATTTGTCAAGTAAAAATTAACAGGTTTTAATTTTTATCTTTACTCTTTCCCTTTCAGACTTTACTTGAAATGCTTTCACATGCTGCTTTTACAATACAGATAAATAAAAGGTAAAACAGAAGATAGGAAGAAAAATAATCAGGAATCTGGTCAAAATCACCACTAGATCAACAGTATTACCTGCAGCAGTAAAAGGTATTTGATGGCTGCATTTGATGGAAAAGTGTTTTCATTCAGCCATTCAACAGAGTGAGCCCAATGTCAATAAAAACAGTAATTCAGAAAATAATTTCCTTCACTGTGATTGGAAGCTAATGTGCACACTCACATAAATGTGTGTGTGGTGACTCTATGTGCATACCTCACACACCAGTACTTAATTTTCTTACTGCCTTTCATCTGTATATTAGCTCTTTCCTTCATTTTTTAATTAATCAGCATCTATAAATGTTATGAGCATGTTTTTCATCTTTTCCAGTCACTCATGCAGATGTTAAATGGGACCCATCCTGTGATACCTTCAAATTCTGCCTTAGCTATATTGCTCAAAAGAAAATAAACAGAATTTGAATGTTTAGGTAGATAGTACCTCGCTTGTTTGACGAGATAGTTGAAAGCCATTCTATCTTCTCTAACATGTTTCCTTTCAGGTTTTTTGCTTTGTTTTTCTGCCACTGACAGACTGTCCAGAGATTGTTATTGAATTCCTTATTAAAATACAGTGCTGTCTTTTCTGAATTGATATACTCTATTCAGTACCTAGTATAATTTGGAAACAGTTCAAATTGCATACCTTTAATGTGACAACATTTTGTCTGGCTTTCCACCTGTCTCCAGTTTCCTCTGGAATGCACCCAAAATAGCTCAGTGTCATCAGCAAATCTTGGAAATGAAACTCAAACAATGGAGAACTGTTTATGGACCTCAGTGTGTTCCTGTCTGCTTTTATTTTAGGCACTCATGTAATGTTTAATTGAGACCAATACAGCTTCATTTTTAAGCCAGTGTTTCGGTATCAATGACAAACTATGAAGGCCTCACACAGCTCTTTCATCTTCTGTATCCATGAAACCTGGTCCCTCCCAAAAGACACAAATATTTCTTGAGCGAACACCATCTCCTGTTCTGCTGAACAGGCTGCTGGCACTGCCTCGTTCCTGGAGCCTGGTCTTCCTGTTGCATAAAACAATTGCAGATTTCAAAAACAGTTTAGGAAATATTTCTGGTTTTTTTGCTAATCCTTAAACCAGTGGCCTGGGACTTTGCCTAGATTGCAAGTATCAAAGAGCTGATTGAAATGCTCTGGACTTTCCTGACCTCATAAGGAAGGCTCTGTAATCCTTTTGTTATGCAGGCATTAGTTTCTCCTGAGCTATGATGATTTATGGCTAGGAGAGGACAGTGTTTTCTCTGTGAACCAAAAGCTGTATAGTTTCTTTCAGGAGGCAGAAGTTCCTTTGGGCCTTATCATGTGGATGATGGCTGGGTTTGCCACTTGCAGCTTTCCAACTGTGCTTCTCCTCCTGGGCTGCAATGGATCTCACTGCTGCACATGCACCCAGCCTCCTGCTGTGATTGCAAGGTTCATGATTGCCTCTTGAAGAGGCTGGACTTCCCAAATACCCACGCACAAAGTGTGGGTGGTGCAGCCAGATAAGCTGGTGATTATGCACAGGTAAGTCCCTGTTTGTTCCCAACCAGGTTCAAGACTGTATGAAGTAACAAGGGTGACAGCCTCCTTTCAGTTTTCAGAAATAGGCCAGAGCAAAGCTGCTTTTGCCACTTGTCCCCAGGTAGGTCATGGACTGTGGCAGAGAAAGAGCAGTGCATCCTCAGAAGTGATGGCCAGGAAGTGCCAACATTTTCATTGTCCTGCAGTCCCCTTCCACAGGCATCATGTGTTGCATGTTGAAAGCATCCCTATCCTAATGAAGAAATATGCCCCTATCAGCCATCAGCCCAGTGTGGTGATTGCAAAAGAAAAAAAAAAAAAAAAAAAAGAGGAAAGAGAAAAGCAGCCCAGAACTGTGTGAAAATGCCAAGAAAATTAAGACCTCTTGTCACAAGCAAAGGAGTCTTGACTCAGAGATTTTAATTTATTTCCAAGTAATAGAAACTTTTAATAACTACTTTGGATATCGAGGGGGAAAATAAGGGGCTAATCAGTAAAACAAACCCTGAGGGAAATGTCTTTCTTCTCCTTTTCCCAAACTGATCTTCAGTCCAACACTTCTCCCCCACCTTTCCTGGTCCCCACTGCCCTGTATGTTGCACTCAATTCCTCCCTGTCCCTTTGAGTGAGGTGATAGGTGACATAGGAGGTTGAGCTGCTGCATAGCAGGTTTTTCCCTGATGATCCATGCCACCCAGTGCTCCTCATCCTGTTGTGGGTCCTTCACAGGCTGCAGTCCCTCCAGGGTCCTCCTCAGCAAAGAGATCCACCATGAAGGTGTGTGTCTCCCACCCTGCCCCCTAGTGCTTGTGTCCCCTGTGTAATTTCCCTAAATTTCAGAAGTCACAGCAGAGAAATATTGCTGTCCCTGTACTGTCCAAATTTATTCTCTTCCTGACACATGAAGCCTTTTCTTTGGATAAGGTTATGTCTCTTTTCCTTTTTCCACGTTACTGGTGGTCTTCAAATTTCTTTTAATGTTTCTTTTCCCAGGTGGAAGTGCTGAATTTGTAAGATCTAAGCTCTCACTTTGACAGTTCCAGGCTGAATAGTTCATATTTTGACACACATCAAAACCCCTCTTTTTCAAGTATTCAAGGCACATTTTAGGTGTGTGATTCTTAGAAATCCTCTCTCAGGTTTGCGTGAGAAATTTGCTGAGTGTGTGCTCAACTGAAGGAGCACTAACCTGGAGTTTACTGTTGAAATGAAAAGGTGTGGATGTTCTCTGGAAAATGCAAACTGCTCAGCACGTAGAGCAGTACCCCTGAGTCACTGTGATGCAGAAACAGCTGCTATCTCTTTTCCTCTGTTCCTCTGAAGGGACTCAAGACACAGCAGTTTGTTTATATTAATTAATTAGTAACTGTGCAGCTTACTACAGTTTTCAAACCAGCTATGAATGCTTAAACAAACATGACAAAGGATTGTAGCAGAGATATCTGCAAGATAGATGTAATATAAGGAATGATTTTTTTTGGTAATGAGTTCACTGACAAAACCATACTTCCTATCTACATCTAGAAATGGATAAGGAGCAATTTTCTTGGCCATTTAATAATGTAGGGAAGATACTCGCAACATGTACCATTCAGGTAAAAATTCCCAAGCTCTGCTGTGTTTTGATACAGGTATAAAAATGCTCCTCATTGGTGGGCTGAGAAGTCTTTGCAGATGTGGAAAACACTCCAGTCTGTGACCTCCACTCCACTGATCCAGAAATATATTTTTGTTATTCTTCAGATATTTTCTCTTTAAGAAGAGACCTTTCAGCTTTATCTCCACATTCCTAGATCCCTTTCAGTGCAGGTAGGTTGGTCCTGTACAAAGCAGTTTGGTATAAAGCAAACCTTTCCTGACTGAAGCAAAATGTACATGCTTGCTCAATGAATGCACTTGTTGTCCTGAACTAATGGCCATCCTCACAATGGTTCTGCTATGGCATGGAGGAGTGAGGAGGGTGACACAGGCTGCCACTTTTACAGATGGGCTCTTCAGAGATTGCTCCCACACGTTGGAAAGCACAGCAGGCAAGGTCATCCTTGCTGCAGCGTTGTATCTGAAATCCCTGTCCAAACACACATTGTTGCTCAGAGTTGGCCTGGTGGAAATGATCTGTGTCCCCTTCTGATGCAGTTAGCTGCTCTCAGAGGGCTCAAAACAGGCAGAAAACAGTGAGCAGTCTGCCCATTCTATGCCTTGAATGCCAAGTCCTAGGCACAGGGCACTTACACTGCAGATGCCCTGAAAATCCCCCCGCAGTTGCCCTCTGGATGTTGCAGTTGCCCTGGGGTTTGGGGGATCCCTGCAAGCTGCCTGCCAGAGGTGGGCAGGAGGCAGACATTGCTCACCCCCCTGCAGCACCATTACTGCACCCATAAAAATCCCCTCTGTCCTTGGGCTGTCCAACAGGGCTGCTCACAGGCAGCTCACCCACCAGTGCCAGCTGTCTCCCCTCTGGTTTCCATTATGGAATGCTGCACCATGGTCTCAGCAAGTGCTCAGCCCCTGACCCTCTGAGTTTTCCACCTTCTGCTGTTGAGAGCTGGGCATTTGCTTATCTAATCTGAGGCTTGTTTTCTGAAACTTACCTCTGTTGAAACATGGCTTTTCTGTTAAGTTCTTTGATCTACACTGTGCTGCTTTGGGAAAGGCTGGGCCAGTGGTGTTGCTCTGTGTTACTTCAGTGCAGTGCTGGTTACTGTACCCTAATTTTTCTGGATGGGCCAGGAAAAGGTGGTGGCAGGTCTTAAAAAGTCTAAATATTAAATCTTATTTTGTTGCCTCCATGAGGATTAAATTGCAGGGAAAATGTACTGTACTTGGAGCAGGAACCCAATCAGTGTCATGTCTCTGCAAAGGCATGCTCACAAATCCTTTTCCAGCTAAATTCCAAGTATAAAATAAGTAAAAGAAAAAAGATCCAAAAAGAAAAACCACACCCCAACAAAAGAAAAAAAAAAAAAGAAAAAAACCACAAAAGGAAACCCCCATAGATTATCTCAGCTGTATATTAATATCTGAGCTATTTACTTACGTGTAATAGCTTGGGACCTGACTGTGCTGCAGTCATTGAACTTCATCTTAGGGATGAAATGAAAGTTGTTTTCATGAAAAATTTCTCTGACCCATCTACAGGCAAAATCACTGCTGGCTTTTTTATCTTGTCCTCACATCCTGCTGAGATAGCAGTGCTGAAGCCAGAAGCTGCTGAAATGAAGGGTTTTGCTGTCTGTTTTGTCACAGTAAAGGGTTGTGGAAAGGAAACATTTGAGGATGGTGACTCAAAGAAGTCACCCCAGCATTAGTTTCTGTTGCAGGAGTGCCAGACATCTCTTAAAATCAGCTCTCATAGACCTTGAAGCTGACATTCATGGCAGACATACCCAACTCCAACTTCTGTCTGCTTTACTAGCAGTAAAAAAAACTCCCTTCCTGAAAACTTTTGTCCAATTGTTTGGAATATGTTTGCAGGGAGAAAACAACTAGCGAATTTTAATATCCAACAAATTGAGCTGGATGTAACTATTTGCTGCTGGTTCTGTTCTTTCAGCTGCACCAGACATGGGAATAAATCAAGTCTCTTTCAAAGAGGAACACACTCCTAGTCTTTAGATGTAGAAAAGCTTTTTAAATTCAAGGTGTACCTTGAGAATTACTGGAGAGCTTGTAGCAAAAATTCGTGCAGACCTGTGCGAAACATCCCATTCCTTAAACCCAAGGAAAGCAAGTGATGCAACCTTACTTAGCATTACAATTGACTAACACTGACAGCTGAAGATAAAATAAAATGATCACCTACCAGCAGAATATCTGAGATCTTTGAACATGATGCGTGTTGACTTCTTAGGAGTCACCTCTATCTGTTGAGGGTTTTAAAGAATGAAGCTTCTTCATAAAGAAGTGGGAGGACATATCTATTCTTCCTCCCCAGCAGCTGCATTGTGTCATCAATTAAACATGAGAGGCCATTTTTGCAACTAATGCAAATGATTATTATTAACTCTTTATTGGTGAAAATAATAAGATCATTCTGATTTATATCAGTAGGATTTTATTTCATCCATTTCTGTGTCCATTCATAGATGCGTGTAGGGACCTTAACTTTTAGGGATTTTCATGGCACAAGCATGGCAGTGAGCTGTTCTCTTGTGATTACCCCACTGCTGTGTTCCAGCCCCTGCCACACAAACTGCTTTGGGCCATGGAAATACCACAGCAGAACCAGCAGGTTCTTTGACCAGATTTCCCAGGTTATTATCCCATGCCAAGAACAGCAGCCAGCTGTAGTGCTTTCTGCTGTGGGAGGAGACTGAGCCAAACCAGCTGTGCAGGTTTCATGCAAGGACATGAAACTGGGGAGAAATTGGTACAGATTGGTAAAACTTCCCCCCCCAAACCTGACTCCACTGAGGATGCAAAAGGTGTGTTTCCTAAAATACGAAAGAAATTACTCGTTCTGCCATCATTCGTGGCTGAAGGCAAACACTCACGTGATTTAAATAACAAAAGTACTACCTTTATAATGCCATGGTTGAAGGCTCTCCAGGGAAGACACTGACTCACAGGACTACTCTTGCTCATCCTTTTCAGCCTGAGCAGGGGAAGGACATGTGCAGAGGTATGACACATTTGAATCTCCAACAAGTGAGGGAGGTACCTTATTTCACATTCTATCTTCAATGTCAGGAACAAATTGATATGCTGGTCAATTCCAGGATTCTGAATATGACTGTTTGCATTAGCAAATTAGGCAGGCTTCTTTTGCATGAATTTTCAAGTTCTCTTCTCATTTCCCCCTTTATTTTAAAAATAAAAGGTCAAAAGTAGAGTTGAGCAAGGAATTTGAGTAGGAATGGGGATGAAATTGATGTCTAAACCAAAAATTTACGGGGAAAAATAATTCTTTTTCATCTTTTCGCTTGGTAGGGATTTTTTACTTTAAAATGAAGGGGAGAAAAAATTCATCACTTTGAATTCAAAGAAGGCCTTTTGTATGAAACCTGCTCTGTGAAGTTTGGGGATTATTGCATCACTTTTTGGATTCATTTTCACAATTTATGTTTAAACATTTTATGCCTTGGTAAAAATATGAAAGGACTTTTTTATTGAGAAAGCCAAGACAAACTGGTCCCCAAACATCTTTGGTTTTGGCACAAGGTGTTAATTTGATTTTCTCTGTATTTCTGGGTTCTTTTAGTAGAGATTTGTGTTTCTGGTCAATTTTGTTATAAGCCTACATCAATGCAGCCAGTGTGTAGTAATAAAGGAGAGAAAAATAAGGATCTATTTTCACAACTCTCTGAAGAATTTTCTAAAAACTTGTCTTTCTGCTTTCTAGTTAATTGGAATTTTCTTCCCTTGACTCACTACTTTCAAGGGCAAAACCAAAGTGCGTCTTCTGGGCTCAGTTCCATGAAGAAATGTGCATGGTAGTCACTGCCCACTGCCTGCAAATGTATTTTTTGAAGGTCTCTCCTGGCTTTTTTCAAATATGTTTGTTATTTTTTGTTTTGTTTAATCACCTGTTTTCTCATTAGTTTTATTTATGCAGTTTAACACGCACACAAATGTCTGTATGTAAAGTATAATATGAAATTACCATATGGCCGAATTTCTCTTAATATACCAAAGTAAATGCATCCTTTCTTCTTCTCCTAAGCCCCCCCAGAAAATCCTAGCATCAAGGGAAAATAAAACAAAAATCCAAATCCCACCAAAAAACCCAAAACCCAAACCCCAATCAACATTTAGAAAAGTTAGCCTAGTAATGCACTTTAGAAACAAGCTCTTCTTGTTCTCTTCCACTTGTGGGACCAGACCTTGTCTTTTTATGGTGGTATCTTACAGAAAGAAAGGTAATTCCCCAGGCAACCAGGTCAGATAAAGGACCTTTGTTAAAAACCTACTCATCATTATTGCTTGGAAATGTGCTGAAATTGCAGTAACACGTCCTGTGATAAATTTACAAGCAGTTGTGCCATTGCTTCTCACTGTGTATCTACACAGACTCTTGAGGTGTGAAAATAGATAAATCCTGCGTAACGAAATCAAATGTTTTGCTGTCTTGTAATAAATGGCTTAGAAAAAGATGAGGCATGCAATAGTGTCTCTGTGTGGGGGAAATACTTATCTGCAGTTATATTTTAATTACTGACTCACATGGATTTGTTAGAAGAACTTTTTGCCTTAGGGTGTGCGTGGAAAGCCCAATGACAGAAGTACTTGCATACTTTCCCAACTGATCTTCCGTGAGGTGGAATAAAGACAAAATCTAGGTACATACACTGGAAACATACATACATACATCACAGAAACCTGAAGGGTTATAAGGAGAAGGGGAAGATCAGGGCAGGACAGAGTGTTTCATAGTGCCAGAATCCTGTGTAGAGCCCTTACAAAGTACAACCTTACCCAGTGAGTTACACCTGCTTTGAAACAAGGGTCTCAATCCAGGACTCTGTTGTACCAGGCCCTTCTCAGTAATTTACTGACATTTGGTTACTGAAAACCAAATGCATATATTTTTATGTTTTTGTACGCCCACTTTCTCTGAACTAAAATGTATTAACCTGAAAATTCTTGAGTTAGATTTTTATCTCTCCCCAGTGCTTGATTCTGGAAAATGCTTTCTAGTTCAGTCAGATCTACTATAAATCAGATGTCATTTTTAAACTAACATAAAATATTCTTTTTCAGAGGAAAATACTTAGGTGAAAATACAGTGGATGTACCATCCCCTTCTGCTACCCTCACATTTTCCATTGGTGCCTCCCAGTGATGAGAAATGCATTATTATGGACTTTGCTTGCTGGGATTCTGTTTCTAGGGGACATTTTTTGGTGTAAGTGCTCCTTTGGTAATCCATATTTAGCTGTATATCTACCATGAACCTGATATCAAGAAAATGCAAGTCCCCAGCTAATGAAAGTCTCCTTTGACCTCTGCTTTCAAGAGAAACTGAAGGAAGCACAAAAAAAATGATACACTTTCTTTACTGTTTAACATAGAAATTGTGTCATACTCCACAAGCCTTTTCTTTGAACATTCCCCTAAAACTAAAAATAACTGCATAGCCACAGTGGACGTAACAGTTTTTACTTCAGTGTACATCTCTCCACAGCGTAATGAGATGCTGTCTGTGCCCATATGAAAACCCAGGGTGGCCCAGGGGGCTGCACTCACTTGACCTAGGGCAACGTGGATGTGGAAACTTGCAGTGGAAATGTCCAGGCTGCCTGTGCTGCTGTAGAAGGAATGTCCCTGCAGAGAGCTGAGAGGCAGCAGCGGCACTGAGCTGATCTCACACACCCTGCTTGGTGAGGGGCTCTGCACCTTGGGACATGTGAGCCTGCTGCCACAGGAACTGCTCTGGGCTGCAGGGTCACTCGTATGCCCAGTCAGACCTTAAGCAGCCACAACACATGTTCCTGTATGGCACTGCACAATTTTAGCGCTGGGACTTCACTTTTCACCCCAAACAGCTGCTTGAACTTTGGGTGTTGTTTTTTTCTTTTTGTTGTTGTCATGGCTTTGGATTTTTTAACAATAGTAGAAAAAATACGAAGAAATGTTTTCTTGGTGTTTCACTTTTTATGACAGACTTTATAATACTTTATGTTGCAAATTTGTGTTAAGAAGGTTCTGCAAATGAATATTGCCTTAATGTGAACTCCTAAAATTTTCCCCAGGGGAAAGTAATGTGTGTTTCAAGATATGTTGTAGTCTTTTTCTCAATCCTTTTCTCTCATGAAATCCAATATAACCATTCTTTATTTTCTGGATTGTCACTTCTCTTTGCTACTGTCCTCTTTGGAGAGAAAAAACCCAGGAAATAGACTGAGATATGGGTGAGGAGAAATAAAATAGAAAGTCTCTCCCAGGCATAAGTTGCACTTTTTGAAATTGATACATTTGGGAACCTCAAAAAAGGAAATATTACAGTATGTGATTTCCCACATCCCTGCTTCTGACGGTCTCTGATGATGAGTATTCAAAAGGATTTTAAATTCAACCTATAGAGTATCAGAAAAAGATAATTATCATTCTGAGGTTTAAATTGATTCCCAGTAAGATCCAGGGGGGGAAATCCTGGTGGATCGTGCTTGTCTTTTTAGGGGTGAGTGGAGGACAGCAACTGGATTTTGAATCTTGCTGTTTTCAGCTGCTTTTGAATTAGGATATATTTAAAAAACCTGAACTACAGCAGGGGTGGTGGGAAGATGTTTCTCTACAGTGTGGTATGGGTCAAATGCAGATTTTGACCCTGGATTGCTGCCATTTAGGAACTTTAGAGACTTGAGCTCAGGTACCTCCTTTAGACTTTTCTTTAAGAACTTTGCATAGTGGTGATAGACTGAATGTCAGCTGGTCTGGGTGGTGTCTTAGACTATAGGGATGAGTTTTAGAGTTTTGCTAGCTCCAGTTGGATTTATTCAAGTGTGTGTATTAAATAGCTGCAAATGGATTTTATTCACCCACATCTTGTGTGGACTTAGAGAAGGCAAGATGAGCAAAGTGCATTTCTGTATTTTATATATCTGTGTGTGTGTGTGTGTGTGTGTGTGTGTGTAAAATAAGGCATAAGAATACTGGCAATTCTCTGTGTTCACTCATAGATGGCACTAGAAATTCTTGTAATTCCTGTCTTTGGAAAGGAAGTAAAATATTTTTTACTTTTCTACCAATAGATGGAAGTAGTAGTGTCTTCGCTACTTGTGGACTGAAGCAATGCTTACCTCTTCCTACCTCCATTTAATTGAAAAGTAAAATGCAACCAAACAATCCCCCACATACCAATTTTCCCACCAACATCTCTCAAAGAGCAACCCTCTCCCCTAAAACAGTAAACAGAATTGAGTTTATTTCAATAGACAGGCAGCGCAGGCTAGCAGAAGCAAAAGAAGAAATCAATGTGATTTTGAAGGAAGGATGCTGGCATTCTCCTGTGCCCAAACAAGCTGGAGAGCCAGATAGCCTACCTCTATCCCTTATTTTTATAACTCTATCTTTCCATCTGAAATCAAACCTTGAATGTGATGCAGCACAGTGGCCATGCTGCCTGCCAGCTTCTCTCTGTTGTTCATTCTATCCTCATCAGTATTCTTGAGATAATGCTAAATGCTTGAAAATTAGGGCAAATGGTCTAATTTCATCACATTTAAATTAGGTTACATTCACCTCTGATAGTTAAACTTAGAAATTGGCCTCCTTAATCTTTTACCTCCTATACAATGCAGATGTTGCTGTTTTAATTGGAAATTATTGAGTATGCAGGGCTGATGGCCTCCCAGATTGATGTTACTGGAAAGAAGCACTTCAGGAGAAGGTGAATGAGGCACTGTCCAAAATGAAAGGATGTACTGAGAGCCCCTGAAAGGGTGAATACATCTCCTATTAATGTACAGCAAGGGCACCAGGATGAATGGGGCTGTGTGTGTATCTCTTCGCTTTTTGATGGGCTGAATGAATTAGGCTGTCTCAAAGGTTTATCAGTTCCCTTTCTTGGCTGAGTTTTTCCTTTGACAGAATAAGGGAAGAGACCCAAGAGTTATCAGCTGTGTTTTTCTCACCTCACATTCCTTGGTTGCCTTTCAGTGATGATATGTACATCTGTGTGTTCATGAGGAAAGAAAAGAAGAGCCCAAAATCTGCACACATGGGAAAATAATTCCTATTTGTAAGAACTAGCTGAGCAACTCAGCAAGCCAGCATCCTCTCAGATACTCTGCAGCACCGAAAACAACCTCCTCTCCAGCTCTGTTCCCACCATCCAGCTCAGTGCTGCTTAGACACTGAACACAGGAACCCTATACAGAGGAAAATTTATGGATTGCCCACCATTCCTTGATACATAAAATTTTCTGTCTCCCAAGGGTCATGAATGGTACCAATGGCAAGGCTATTTTGGTATTACTCAAGTTACTGTCTGGTTAGGAAAACATTGCAAACCCCTAAACTGCTCACTTGCATCTGCCTTGGCAAGGTCTCCTGCCTGGCCATACATTGGGGAAGTGCCTTCCCACACTGGGAACATTTCACTCCATATCAAAACAGCCTAGATGAGTCTTCTCCAGTAGTTAATTTTCACTAGGGTCCCCAACATACGGATCTTCAAGGAGAAGAAAGTAAGAAAAAAAAAAAAACTGTTTTCAATATAACTTGGACAAAGAGAAAATTTTAGTTTTATTTTTAAATACTCATCCTTCCTTTCCTAAGAATGATTTTTCTTGACAGCTGTTTTTAAATTGTTTGTTCTCCGTATTACCTTGACTTTTAACACCATCCCTGTACCTGATGCCTGCAATACTCATTTACCAAATTTTATTGCCTATAGTAAAAAGAAGAAAATGAGTGAAAAGCAAATAACATTGAGAAATAATGAGGATTTTGCTTGTTTTCAAGGGCAGTAAAACAAGTTGGTCAAAACAGGTCAATATACCCAACAAAAGGATGATCTCTGTGGTACTAAGGGCTATGGTTTGTTAACTTCATGAAGTTTGGTAGCCTAACATTAGCTTGTTTGGCTGGGCTTTTTTTTTGTTCATTTATTTAATTTTTCTCTAGTCTGAGTATCTCTGCAGAGCTGCTCCTCCAGAATTTTGCCTTTTTGATAGTTAGAAAGCTTTAGTTTCCATAATGTTCATTTATGGCTACTTTACTGCAGTATGTTTCCTTACCCCCTGAAAAGCAATTTACTGGTGTAGAGACTGGACAAAAAAAGGCTACCTCAGCCCATGACAAAGAGTTACATCAGCTTCAAGGAATTTCCTGTTCTACCTGTCTAGAACCATGCAAATTTAGCTCCAAAAAGTGAAAATATTTCTTAGCCAGCTCCCCAATGGTTAGAAAACTCATCTAAGAGGAAAGTGCCCAGCTTGAATTCCCTACTCTGTCCTGCTGCAGTGCCTCACTCAGACCCAAGTTACTCATTTATTGCCAGTCAGTGAACAGCTTCTTAGTGGTTCAAGTAGCATCCACTGGGCGTGCTGGTTGCGCTCAGAAATCCCTCCCAGAGTCTGAATGACTTTGCTGTGAAATGTTTCCATTTGGAGGAATCATCATGAATAACTGTGTTGTCAAAACAATCTCTGCTGGCGCCTGACGAGCGACCAAGGAGCTCTTACACAAATGCTTGCAGGAGTCTGCGCGGTAGGGGCAGTGTCAAGTGCTGATCAACATATTCTCTTGTAAATCATGCAGAAAGCTGATTAACTCTCTGAACCTACAGTGTATGGAGTGCCCTCAGCTTCCTCCAAAGTCAAGGGAGCCACCTTTGACGGTGGGACACCAACCTGTGACTACTTATCTGTGCTCCTGGCAAAAACTGTGGGGCAGCAGCTGCAGGAAAGCCACCTGAAGGTCAAGGAGTGCCTGTGGCCACACAGGCCTTCAGCCAGATCCACATTCAGACATGAGCTGAATCTACCTGAGACTATAAAAGCCTTTCCTGAGCAACACTCAAGAGCAAGGTCCTGTCCCAGCTACTCGGCATTACTATCTCCACACTGGCAATTATTTTTTCCCCGTTGAAACAATGCAGTCAATAGTAATGCTGAGGAGAAAAAGTACTTCTGAATGTGGCAAGGGGAAAACTACTGGACTTTAAAATTTTATTTCTTGTTCATTGAACCGGAATTCAAAAGCAAAATAAGTCTGGGGTGGGGAGGGTTTATATTGTTAGCTGTTGTGCAAAGTGGGTTTTGACATCTATTCATTAGTACTCACAGGAAAATATAAGTTTCTCCCTGCAATGTTTTAGAGACACACAGCTTAAAATCACAGGTCTGCTAGGCACTTTTATTTAAAAAAAATACTACTGAAAATAGTATTTATCTGAAATATATTAACAGGAAAAAACCACACTTTCACTTTCCCAGACTGAGTATTTAATTCTATTTTGCACAAAATTTTGAATTTTCATCTCCTGTCAGTAGAGGAGAAAAAGGTATTTTAGGAATGGCAAAGCCCAGCTGGCAGTGTGATGGACAAAGAGAAGAGACAGATGCTTCCCAAACTCATTCCTCAGATTTTAATTTCAAGTTACTGTACCCTTAAGAGAAACAAAAATTCATTGGTTCCTGCACTAATGCTGCTCTACAGCTACAATGCAACTAGAAAAAATATATAATCCCACTTGCTGTCTTGTATGCATAAAAGAAACCCTGACCTTAGACAGTCCAAAGTCAAGCCAAGACATTGTCCTGACTGTGGGTACTGCTGCCTTGGTAAACAGAAACTGAGACTTTTGATAACCAGGAATATTGCTAAAGTAATGAAAGTTCATGGAAGCTGCAACCAGAGAGAATTTAGATACAGAATAATTAACCATGAAATTATGATCTCAGCCAAGAAAGAAGTGCCAAGATTCATTCAACTAATTTCAGAGGCTTTTTTTCATGGTCGTTATAAAGACAGATAGGAGAAAAACGATCTTATCTTTCATTTCTCCTCCCACTGTGCAAGAGAGTGACTGCCATTACTTTTTAAGCTGATTTGTCTGAAATTACATTCATTGGTAAAAAGATAAGACAGTATAGGGTACAAAAAAGAAATAACAAGCCTGATTCGTGGATGTCAGCCGTTTGCAGCAGTATCACAGGGATTTGTGCACAAAGATCAAAGACTGGAAAGTCCCATCAGCTGTTGGAAGGGAGGCAGGTACAGCACAACGTCCTTGTGACAGTACTTATCTCATGGTCAAGCCTGACTCAACTTGTGCAAAACTACCTGGAAATTTTCAGTACTTTGAATTGACCTTGATTTTTGAATTTTTATTATTTTTTTCCATCTATGTTGATCTGAAAATCACTGTGAAAAGGACTCTGTGATTAGACCCGTGGAAGCTGAACATGTGTGTGGGTGCTCCAAACTATTCACAGTGGCCGTGGGCTGGAATACAAGAGTGGGTGAAGTTTTTGCAGCAGAGGAAAAAGCATTTTAAAAATGGCAAATAACTTAAATAGAGACCATACCATCTCTGAACATTTTTTTTCTGTTTCCTGAGAAATGCATTTCAGCTTTTTATTTTGTGAAATATCTGTCTTATAGATTATACTGTAAAATTCCTTTTCATGGTTGAATCATATAAAGTTAAAATTGAATATGATAACACAGAAATTAGAAAGGGGGGCCAGATGGAAGATCTGGGGAGGCACAAAAACACTGTGCAGTTGGTAAGAGTTAACAAAAAAAAATCCTCTTGACCCAGAATTGACATGTCCAAGTGCAAGAGCAGAGGCAAGGCTTGTTCTGGAGGAAATAAAAAATGGGGATTAAGTCAGAGGCAGATCTATAGCTACTCCATGAAGAGGCTGTGGATAGCCTTAGGTTATGAATCCTAGAATAAGGGTAGAAGTATTTAAGACTGAGATCAACATTCAGCTATTTCTTGTTGAGGGCAGAAGCTACAAGTATGGATGGACTTTAAATTTTTGCTGATATAGAACTTGGGTTTTTTTGCAAGGTCATGACAAATCATGCTTAATAAAATCTGTCTCATTTGCAGTTAAATTCTGTCTCCAGCTTGAAAGAAAAGTGTGTGTCTTTCACAGAATCATCAAGATCGTCTTGTCTGACTGTCAACCCAACACCACCACAATCACCTCAACCATATCTCCACGTGCCACATCCAGATGCCTCTTCTGTTCCAGAGACAGTGACTCCACCATCTCCCCAGGCAAGTTATTCCAATACCTGACTGCTCTTTCAGTGAATATATTTTTCTTAATATCTAACCCGAACCATCCCTGACACAACTGAAGGCCATTTCCCCTCATCCTTCCACTTGAGACATGACAGAAGAGCCTGGCCCCCACCTCACTACAGCCTCCTTTCAGGTAGTTACAGAGGGCAACGCAGTTCCCCCTGAGACATTTTTTTCTGCAGGATGAACAACCCCAGCTCACTCAAACACTCCTCATAGGATCCATGCTCCAGACCCTTCACCAGCTTCATTGCCCTTCTTTGGACACAGACCAGCACAACAATGTCCTTTTTGAAGTGAGGGGCCCAAAGAACACAGTGTTTAAGGTGGGACTTCACCAGCTGTTAGTGAATTTGTAAACAGAAGAGGGAAGAAAACTGCCTGCAGCTTCTGAGTGCTGTGTACATTCGTGAAGCCCCGAGGCATTTTGATTTTAATAAGTGACAATAGAACATGAATAACAGAACATTTGCAAAGCATGACTTTACAGTGGCCAGAACATTTTCCCACTGTTTATAATTCAGAGTTTTAAAAATTTACAATTAATCTAATTTTAAAATTAATCTTGTGGGGGGAGAAGATATGTACCATGTGGAACTAGTACAGAGCTAGACACAAGAAGCCTTGGTTCATGAAGCTCCCTGGATAACACACCTGACTGGGTGGAAGCCTGGTGCTGGGAAGAGCTTTTCCAATATGCAGCTCATGTTGGACGAACTTTGAGCTTGGTACTCAGCAGACAAAGTCCTGTGCAATGCTGGGAAACCCCAGGCTGAGCTCATCTGGATACTCGTTTTGTCTGCACTGGGGTGAAGGAGGCCAGCACAAAACCCTGTAAAATGCCTCGTGGACTGGGACCTGTGCGCTCCTCAGGGCAGGGAGCCCACAACAAACTGTATCCGCCAGGCAAGATGACATCAGGACAAACCCACACATGTTCTTCTAATTCACAGAATTGCAAAATGAGTGTGGGGCCCTTCCCACAGCCCTCACAGCCAGCAGGAGCTCTGACATCACATCATGGTGCCCCTGCAGCCTGGATGGGTCAGTGCCTGCAGGGCAAGCGACACCCAAATACAGCTACCTTCAGAAAGGAAAGGCCATGGGGGTAAAAAAGAATAAAATATTAATTTAAATTGTATTTGATCAATTTTTAATATGGTGAGACCAATGAATTGAAGGCCAAATCTGCTTTTATTAGAAAATGGAATTACAGTATTTTGTAAAACGAAACCAAAGCTGGGATTTTGAAGAGTAGGGATTTTTTCTGAGCTCTACTCCAGCAGCAATACTGTGAGTCACTCATTTCAGTGAATAATGGCCCTGTGTTCCACTCCTTGGTGCTTTCACATAATTTACATTAATTTGTGAACGCAGGTCTCTTGTACTGGATAAGCTGCTTATCAAGGTGACATACAGCCATTGTGGCTTCACACAGGATCTGTGACAATTAGGAGATTTTCTATTTTACCCACTTTCATTCTGGGAACACTAAATATGGCAAATCAAGATAAAATATTGACCTGTCTGTGAAAATAAATGTGATTCAGTTTGAAATATAGGGTGTTTTTCACACATGAAAAACATTACATCCCTTTTTTTAAACAGTGTTTTGCAGGCCTAGGGTTAATGTGCAGTCTGAATTGGTCCCTGCTGGCAAAGGGTTTGTCGATATTTGTCAATATATTTTCCTTCAGATCCAGGAGCAATTAATATATTTTCCTTCAAACTGTAAGGTATATGCTGGAATAAATAAGTGACTGTTTTAGGAAGAGAGAAGATAGTAAGTTGGAAGGACCGATGGTTGCAATTTTTTTATTATTATTGGGTTTTTTCTACTTGATTAGCTAGAATCAGGCAAGTTGGACAAACAGATTAAAACAGAATCTATGATTTCTATTGCATGCCAGCTGCAAGAGAGAGGTCTTACTTATTTCAGTCTTACGGGTAACATTGTTAAAAACATCTATGTTAAAAAAGAAAAGCAAAAAACAAGAACAAAAAAGCACCATGAAGACTTTTTCTTTGGCTTAGACATCTTAGACATTCTAAAACCGGGCAAAAATCTTTGATTATGCAGCCCTTGTTGAAAACACCCAGGCACATAGACTGACTTTCATAATAAGAGGAAAGAACAGAGATCAGAGTCTGAATTTTCCAGAATACAATGGTGCTTTTCCCAAACCCCAAAAGACAATGTTTAACCTTTTAACAAAATCAGTAGGAACTCCATCCTCTTAATATGCTTCAGTTTTCTTTAAAATTACAGAGCATAAATGGGGCATCCAGAAATTAAGTCAGATGGGAGCTGCATGGTAGCAATGAAGGGACGTGGGTGCAAACCTCCGCAAGTAGCTCAGAGCAACAGTTCATGAAGTTTCCACAAACCTGTGGCTGTCAGGCATGATTGCTCACTCTTTGTCTTATTCTGCACTGATGAACTTCCTACTTTATTTCATATTTTAATTTGAACTAGAAATAATCATATGCTGAATTGCGTATGCCTGGTGTCTTAGAGCCTGCCAAGCAAGCTGCTGCTGACATATTCCCTGAAAATGGCAGGGCCCCTCCAGCTGCCTCCTCCATCCCCCTGTGCTCCCCTCCCTGCCCCTGAGGGTGCATGTCCTTGGCCAGCAGCTGCTGCTGAGGCTGAGGCAGTGGCTGAAAAAGCTGGGCCACAAGTTTGAAACATGTTTTTTTACAACTTTTAATTTTGTGTAATTTTTTAATGTCAGTGGGAGTGGAGAGAAGGGCATTCAAGACTAGCACCAAAATACATTTAAGATTGTCTGTGGTTTGTTATTTTCTGTTTTGTGCTTTCTCAAGCTGCTGGTCAATCATGTTTCCCTTTGAGTACTGCCTTTTGATGGGCTTCACTCAGGGTCTTGTGCTGGCTGCTTTTTTTATTTGTTTATCCCCAAAATGTTTGCTGCAGTGGAGACTTCTGGCTCCTGAGACTCCACCGATACACTGCAGCTCTGAGCAGCACTACCTGTGGCACTTGGCATTTTTCTAAAGGCAATCTTTGGTTCTACAGTTTTTCCAGCTAATCAGTGTACATAGTAGTTTAAATGTACTGCTCATACAAGAGGCATAGAGATAGAAAAGAAAATGCCCAGATTTCTTCTTAGACTACTGATTTATTTTGATTTCAGTTGGAACTTTGGCTCTGAAGCAGTGCTAACACTGAATTGGTCACCTCTCTCTAGCTTTTTAAACTCCTTTCGCTGTTGCAGCCAGCAGCAGGATCAGACCTAAACTATGGAGAAGCTGCTGAGTGGATTTACAGACCCGCAGGGCTCTGGTCTACCTAAACCTCTGGGGTACTGATACCAGGCTGAGCACTCACCCAGTACCTTTACAGCAGGAGTTGAAAGTCTTGCCAGTCCACTCTTGTGGATCTGAGCAGACTCAGTAACTGGCTCTGTATGCATCTGCTTTGGGCATAGTCCCTGCTCCTTTCCCCAATCCCTGCCTTCCAGTCAGGGCTTAAAAGTTGCCTTAGAGCAAGACTTACCCAGAGGATGAAATAACCTCTATTCCCTCAGGGAAACTTCCTGCCACCACCAAGTCTGCATGTGTTGCCCTGTGCCTGTGTGGGTAGGGGGACCTGACCCAGGGCACCCAAAACATTATTGTATTCCATCATGGCTCCCCATGCAGTTTGCTACCAGGCTACAAAAATCTCCACTTAATTTTTTCAGAAATGTATGAATAAATTTTCCATGCTTACTCCTTACCTTGGTTTCTTTTCTTACTCAGGCAGTCAGTGTGTGGTTTAGCTTTTATATCCCAGTTGGCAGGGGTTTTGTTTGATGTTGCTGTTAGTTTTGCTGGATTGGAAAGCACTCCTGTGAAGGACGCTGTCTGAATGAGCAGTGTTGTTATTTATTAGTGCTCACACATTTGCACACAGATCATGAACGACAAGATGATTTCTGTCTAAGTCAGGAAAAGACAGCATGAGTATCATTTGTTCAGGCAGAGAGTAACCTTGAAAGTGCCAGCAGAGAATGAAGTTGCCTCACCAGATGGGGGATAGTAGGGAAATTTGCTGTATTGAGCAAGAGTGATCAGGATTGGGTGAATTAATAGGGAGGGGAATAAATTTCTCTCTTAAGGCCACGTTGTGGTTGTACAATACCTCTTCTTTCAAGGCTTTGTCCTGTCCTACAGCCAGCATATATATTCTGCTTTTATATAAACACAGCCAGTATAGCTTGTATAAGAATTTTGGTCTAGGCTTTGTACAACTATTATAAATATGTGTGTTCGGTATTTATAGTATTCTATATTTGTACATACATATCGTTGTACCTAAATATAGAATAGAATAAGGCAATTTTGCAAATTATTTGTCTTATAAACCCATAATAGGACCAGGTTGCAGCAGTTTCTATTCTGACAGGTAAATTCTCACTATTAGGAGTAGAATAAATCTCCTGCCCATTAACAGTACAGCAGTAGTTAGAGCACAGCTGCAGATGCAGGGCATTTTTTTTATTTTGCATCTCTTTGTAGTGTGTCAAAGCTTTTATAAAAGCACTTTTTTTTGATTTCAAAAGGTGCTGATTCAGCTAAGTTAAAAACTCTCGGTTAAACTGAAACATTTTGTTCTCATGCAGTTGATGTGGGTTTTATTTTGACCTCCTAGAAATGTAGAGGATTTGATTAAATTGGAATAGACTATGCCAACTTTATATTTCCTGTGTAATGACAGTATTATGTCAGTTTTAGGTTCCATCCTATTCACTTAATCAGACTTAAGTGCAATTTTATTCTGCCCCATGGGAATACCACTGTGTCTGTTTTTCTGTCCTGGTTCTAGCCAAGCAAACCAAACCCAGAGAAATCAAAATTTCCTAATGATGCCAGAATTAATTTTCAGTGACCTTAATTCCCTTATACTGAGGTTCAATTTTATGAAAAACTGATTAATAATTCTCTTAATTTCTGTGGGGTTTGCATGCAGTGTAGCGAGTGCCACACCCCCGTCAATATCCTTTGGCACAAAATGATTTCAGAATGAGACTGACTTGGCAGGGGAGTAGAGGGATGTGAGCAGCCCTTCAGGGTGGAAAAGAAGCAGGCCTGAAGAGATACTTTCAGAATCACAAATTCATTTTTCTGTGCTGGATCAAAATGCCATAAGTCAGGAGTTTCTTCTCCTTCCTCTTTTGTCAAGCGTCAAGGCTTGGGAGAGGTATTTTGGCAGCCATCTGTACAGGTGGGGGAAAGAGAAGCAGTACCTAGCAGCTGGCTGCAGAGTCACTTGTAAAACAGAAATATAAAAGAGCTTGCCTGGAGTTTTCACCCTCCTAATTAGGTGATTTGTGACTATATTCTTATCAGTGACCTCGTTAACGCATCTGTAACCATTCTCATTAGCTTCTGAGTTATCCTTGGGATTTGCCTAATGAGAGTATGCACTATCAGGATGTCAGATGCGTTGCATAGTGGCCCTCACTGGCAATATAATTTCCAGAGAGAACAGTCTATATGGGACTGGCTGGGAGAGAAGAAATGGGCTATGTGAAATAGATGCATTCATTGATCCCCAATACATATTTTGCAATTTTCTAATTCATCAATAAACCTAAATGGTGACAAGGCAGGGTATTTTGGTGCCCTCCATGCTGAAAGAAAGGCAGCCCTGGCAGTGCTAAGGGTAATCATGCAGACACGCAGGAGATATGGGCTAGAGCTGGGAGGTGTTTGCCACACACTGCAAATGATATTATCACAGTAGTTACTTCAGGAGTTATGTTTTGATGTATCCACTATTTAAAAGTGTCAGTTTAATCAATTACAAAAAAACCCCCATCCAAAAGAAAATCTCCATTTTCGTTACAGCAAGTGGTTGGAAAACGAGCTGCAGAGTATCACGAGCCATGAAGTATTTAGTTTGATTCCTTAAAGTGTAACAGAAATTAAAATTCTAAAGGCTATTTGATGAGAATGAGAATGGCCTGAGGAAAATTGAATCACAATAAGAAAGTGATTTGTCTTTGACTTGCTCTGATCTCTGATGTAGTCCTGAGTACTCACACAAATGATGTGTAAAATTCTACCAGATCAGAAAGGGTCCATTTTATACACATGGAATAGATCATAGATTCATAAAATATACTTTGTTGGAAGGGGCTCATCAGGCTCATTGAGTCCAACTCCTGGCCTTTCAAAGGACCACTCCAAGAATCGCACCATGTGCCTGAGAGCATTGTCCAACACTTCCTGAACTCTGTCAGGTTGGTGCTGTGACCACTTCCCTGGGGAGCCTGTTCCAGTCCCAACCACCCTCTGGGTGAAGAACCTTTCCCTGATATCCAACCTAAACCTCCCCTGACACAACTTCAGGCCATTCCCTCAGGTCCTGTCAATGCTCACCACAGAGTAGAGATCAGTGCCTGCTCCTCCTCTCCCCTACGTGAGGAAGTTGTGACTGTGATGAGGTTTCCCCTCAGTCTCCTCCAGGCTGAACAGACCAAGTGACTTCAGCTGCTCCTCATTTGGCTTCCCCTCAAGGCCCTTCACCATCTTCATTACCCTCCTTTGGATGCTCTCCAATGTCTTAATGTCTTTTTTATACTGTGGCATCCAAAGCTGCCCCCAGCACTTGAGGTGAGGCTGCCCCAGTGCAGAGCAGAGGGGACAATCCCCTCCCTTGCCCAGCTGGTGATGCTGTGCCTGATGCCCCCCAGGACACACTTGGCCCTCCTGGCTGCCAGGGTACTGCTGGCTCATTGTCAAGCTGTCATCAACACACAGCATAGATGGACCTGGGTAGAATCACTCTGCATAACCCATTTGCAGAAATTTACATGTTTGCAGCCCCATCTGGAATTGAAATTTGTGATGAACTGATCTAATGTAGGTCTAAACGGTATCTTGTGAGCATAAGGGCCTATTACCACATGCAAAGGCACTGCATTGAGGTGAGCTCTTGCTGATGTCCTTACTGAGTACCACAGCAACATACCCTCAGCTGGGCAATGTACTGTGCTTGGCTGTCAAGCTCATCTTGGAGGTGTCTCACCCAGGTGTGTTGTCTTCTCCAGCCCTCTCTTGTGGTGTCTTCTTGGGGAAATGGGGGGCAGTGATACCAGCACCACAGTGGGAAGCTCATGGGCAATGACACTGTTGGATGCCAGACACATCATCTTCTCCTGGGCACCATTTTCAAAATGCTAAGCTGTTTGACTTGTCAAATCACTCACTCTGCAGACAGCATGATGACCTTTCCACTAACGACAGCTTTTGCTGTTTGCTTCAAAGTTGATAAAGCTGCTGTTCTCCATGAGTTGTATATTGGCAGTGTTACTAATATACCTAGGCCATTTCCACTCCATCGTGCTTATTGGACATGAACTCTAATTTTATGAATCCTCCCTGGTGCCAAGCAGCAGGCCTTTGTGCTAGCTGGGGCATGTGGGGAGAGGGACATTTTTCTGTGTCAGAGGACAAGGTTAGAAGTGATGGCAAGGCAGTTCGGCCCTGAATTAATGAAAGTGCACTTGATTGCTTGATCTTCTGCCAAGTTAAAGCAAGGCCTGGAAAGGACACATGTCATTGAAGGAAGCTCATCTGCAAGCTGAGGACTGTAGAGGGGGAAATAAAAAAAATTGTCCCTGAATGCATCTTTCTTTTTGCCACCTCTTTCTCTCTTTCCCTCCATAAAGAACTTGAAATTGGCAACTTCCAGTGGAAACAGCACACCTCACTTCAACCAGAGCCCTGAAAGTGTATGACACACTACTGTACACTTAGCTCCTCCTATTCTTACTATGCAAATTGGCTGATTTCTTTTGCTTTGGCTAGTTTCATGTTCAGTTTGTCCCAGGAAAGACAGCTAAGTCTTGCATTATGAATACATTAGCTGTATCTCTATTTGTGTCAGTTTTGTCTCTTCATCATCAGATTTCCCAACTCCATTCCAGAATTTAACATACTCTCACTTATTATTAAAAAAAAATTTCATTCTGCAAGTGCTGAGGTTATTCTCCCTCCACCTGTAGTTCCGGAAAAGATGTGCTTCAAGGGCTGGACTATTTTCAAAGGGATACATCCACATTCTGGGACAGAGGGTTGCAGGAAGAAGTCCTCCAGCCCTGCCTTGTGGGAATGGCTTGCCTTTACACCTTGCATTCAGACATCAGAAGGCAAGAAGGAATACTCTTCTAATTGCTCTTCCCCCAAGCTGGAACACAGGAAGCAGGACCAAAAAGCAGATTACATCATATATGAGCAGGCAAGGATCAGGACCACACCATGCATCTCAGAGGTACGATCAGTTCCTTATACAGTCTTCTTGCTCAGGGGTTGGGCCCAAGCCAAGGCACAGCCAGCAAGTTTGGTGTTGGTAGCCCTGTATGGTACCTCCAGGGGCCCTCAATGTACTGTCTGGCTATACCAAATGCTACTTATTAGTGTGTTAACTATGTGACCACAATTTGTTCGGCTTCTCCTTTGTCTTGAGCAGGCGTTTTACAAGATAAGCTACCCCTGATGCCAATGTGAATTGGTTGTCTGTTGAGACTTCATATGCAGAGAAGGAAACAGACTCCAAAATGCTCCAGGACCTGTATTCTGTGTCTTGCTTAAATTGGATTTTGGTTGCTCTGTGCCTTTTACAACCTGGATTAGAGGCATTTGCAGTTTTACATCTCCTCTGTTACAGCCTCTGTGTTCCTGCCTTCCACGTGCTGTAGGGAGAGGAGGAGGAGGAGGAGGGGAAGGATGAGCAGCAAAACTGCAGTGGCACTAAGGAGCACGGCAATGTCAGTGCCAGCAGGCAGAGAGGGGCCGACATGCAGAGAGACCAATTTAGCCATGCTGAGCCAAGGGCTCACTTCAGCTGAACAGAGACAGGTATAAACTTTGTTTCCCAATAAGTGCCTTTGCCTTATGCTTTCATAGCTGCTAAATAAGGGTACTCTGGCAGAACCATTAAAGCCAGGGAGGTTTATGACTTCCAGCAGGATCACACACATTTTGAGCCTTGACTCAAAATATATCCTTTGGCTATGCTCTTAAAATCAGTTGTATAGGTGAGAAGAGATACACTACTTTTTCTTTGTCTTTTTTTTTTTTTTAACGTATTGGAATTGATAAATAGAGGCAGTCAGGCAGCTTTGGGGCTAAATCCCCTCGTAAGAAGTGGAATGTGGTACTCAGATAAACAGCTTAAACAAAGAACTGCCATTATCTTGTCTGTAAGGTGCTAATAAGGATTCTCTACATCATTTCAAACTGCAAGGGCAATGTAGGAAAGGAATATCTCTATGGTGCCAGTAAAATACTGATTGCAGCCAAAAGAAGACCTGGATATGAACACTGATTTAAAGTGAGCCAGGACTGTAGTAGACATGCTTTTTAAAATAGGACTGCATTTGCTTCAGCAGGTACAGCAGCAATGGAGCCATGAGGGTTTGCTTGATTTGTTCTATGTGGTTTTTCTGCTGGGAAGGTATTTACAAGGGAGTTGGGACCTACAGTATTGTTTTGGTGATTTATAAAAATTATTGTTATTTGACAGATTAGCTCAAATACCATTCTGCTCACCTGAGCCCTCTGTTCTTTTGGTAGAGTTGTGTATGCAAACCAACTGAAATTTCATGTGAGCTATGTGTGCATGTCTTTTTTTCCCCCATTGTTCTCATCAAACCATCTGTGTTATACCAGTGGAAGCAATGTTTCTCATGCAAAGCAAAGCTATATGCCAAAGCAATATACTCATGATATTAAGTCTGGGGATCCTTCCATAAAATATGCAACATTGCCATGAGTTTGGAGATATTATCGAGTCTTTAACAAAAATACAGAATTTCAAACTATGATTTCAAGTCCTATTAGGAATTATGAGAGAATAGCATTCATGTGGGATTTTTTCTGTTATTGTTATAATTTTATTTCTAAGAAAAAGGGATTCTGCTTTTTCACAATTTCTTCTTTCACAATTTTTATTATTTAGGGGACAAAAACCATATTATCAGTATTTCATGTCTTCACTCTTCTATCTTCTAAAAAACTCCATTAATACTTATCTCCCCACATTTCCCCTGAAACAACTGGGTTATGGAATGTTTAATAGCTTTATCTTCTTTAGTTAATTCCCTGTGATTTAGATAATTCCCAGTCTGACAGTGCCTTGAACTTTTTACAGCACTTCTCATTGGAGGATCCCAGAGTTCTTTAGCAGCAGGTCTAAATACAACTTCACATTACCTTGAGTAAAAAAAGGGAAAGTAAGAAAAATTTGCATGTGGGGGGAAACATAGTAACAAAAGCTGAGGAACAGGCTGAGGTACATTATGCCTTTTTTGCCTCTGTCTTAAGGAGTAAGGCTATTGTTCTCTGGATACTCAACCCCCTGAGCTGGGAGATGAATGGGGAGCAGAATGAAGCATAATCCAAGGAGAAATGATCAGTTACCTGTCGAGAGACTAGACATGCACAAGTCTATGGGGACAGATGGGATCCACCCAATGGTATGGAGGGAGCTGGTGGTGAGCTCACTGAGCCACTTTCCATCATTTCCCAGCAGTCCTGGCTAATCAGGGGGATCCCAGTTGTCAGGATGTCAGCAAATGTGACAGCCTTCCACAAGAAGGTTCAAAGCAGAATTCAGGGAACTCCAAGTCTATCAGCTGGAGCAGGTCATGGAGCAGATAATCCTGTGTGCCATCACCTGACACATGCAAGACAACCAGGGGATAAGGTCCAGCCCACAAGGATTCATGAAAGGTAGGTCCTGCTTGAACAACCTGATCTTCTATGATAAGGTGACTCACCTAGTGGATGAGAGAAAGGCTATGGATGTTGTTTACCTGGACTCTGTTAGAGCCTTTGACACCCTTTCCCACTGCATTGTCCTGGAGAAACTGTCTGTCCATGGCTTGGACAGGTGCACAGTTCACTGGGTTAAAAACTATCTGGATGACTGGACCCAGAGAGCAGTGGTGAATGGAGTCACACCAGTGGGCCACCAGTGCTGCTCCCTAGGATTCAGTGTTGGACCTGGTCCTGTTTAACATCTTTATGCATGATCTGGATGAGGGGATCGAGTGCACCCTCAGTGAGTTTGCAGACAACACTGAATTGGGCAGGAGTGTTGATCTGCTGGAGTGTGGAAAGGCTCTGCAGAGGGATCTGGACAGGCTAGATCAATGGAATGAGGCCAGTGGAGTGAAGTCCAATGAGGTGAATGCTGCTGGGTTCTGCTCTTGGGTCACAATGAGCCCGTGCAGCACTACAGGCTGGGGGCAGAGTGGTTGTAAAGCTGCTCAGAGGAAAAGGACTGGGGATGCTGGTCAACAGCAGCTGAACATGAGCCAGGAGTATGTCCAGGTGGCCAAGAAGGCCAATGGCTAGCCTGTATCAGGAATAGTGGGGCAGCAGGAACAGGGCATTTGTCATGCCCCTGCACTCGGGGAGGCTGCTGCACTTGGAATCCTGTGTTCAATTTTGGGTTAGTCTGTCCAGAGAAGGACAATGGAGCTAGTGAAGAGTCTGGAGCACATATCTGATGGGGAGCACCTGAGAGAGCTGGGATTGTTTAATCTGGAGAAAAGGAGGCTCAGGAGGGTTCTCTACAACTATGTGAAAAGTGGTTGTAGAGAGATGGGGTTTGGTCTCTTCTCCCAGCTAACAAGTGAGAAGAAGGAGAGAAGATGGCCTCAAATTGTGCCAGGAAAAGTTTAAATTGGATTTTAGGGAAAAATTTTTACAATGAAAGGGTTTTCAAGCTTTGGCACAGGCTGCCCATGAGAAAGATTGAGTCAACATCCCTGTAGGTATGTAAAAGACATGGCACTGAGAGACATGGTTTGGTGTCATGTGCTTGTTTTGTGCTTGAGCTCACTGGTTTTAAATGTTGTTTCCAATCTAAATGACCATATGATTCCATGAAAAATTGTGTCTTTCTAAGATCAGAAAACCAAGGGGCTTGTTCAGTTCTGTTCTGCAGACTTCAGCTGTTCAAGCTTACAAAAGGATGTTCTCTTCTCGTGAGTATGTTATCTTCTTTCTTTGCTTCCATTAATGGTAGTTTTCAACCTAGTCTGTCCATCTTTTGAGATAAAGCAGGCTTTGGAGAGCTTCTAACATGCACCTGCCTCTGCAGTCTGATTAATCAGGCTTTGAGATTTTGAGTGAGAAGTTATGCAGTGCAAGCTTCTGCTACATGGAGCTGGTAACCAAACTTTCCATCTCCTGAAAACTCTTGCAGAAAAGATTCACAGTAGTTAGGGGTTTTCTTCACAGAATTCTCTAGTGTGGTAAATCAGCTGGATACACAGAGTGGTAAACCAGCAAATCCTAAGAAGATGTATTCACATGAATCTATCATAATAATTAACCAGAAAAGGGAATCAGATCAGAATTAGGTGTGGATTTTCTGCACCTATTAGTTAAAAACTCATAAATCAAAAATCTCTGAACACTGTGCTATATGGGCAGCTCTGAGTCTCAGACCTGAGCCTGGGCCTCTCCTCAGGTGTGATTTTTACCCTTCTGACCAGCACAGATCTTGAAACATTACTTAGAGATATGCAAGTTACAGACTGTGGAAATTTCCCTCTTCTGAAGTATGAAGCTCTGGAGGCCACCAGCAACTATGCTCGGTTCTGCTGGACACTGAGACACATCCTCAGCAGGAAGGTAAAAGGGAGGTTTGGCCATGCCAGAAGCATGGCAGCAGTGGTTCTTCTCCCAAGTTCACTGATAAAGCATTTGTAAATGAAATTGGAGTCTTAAGCACAAACATACCTTAAACTGAAACTGGCTTTTGAGTTGGGGACCGGTGCACTGGGGTGCAACATGACACACAAGTTAAATCCAAGTCAAATTGTTTGTCCATGATTGTCCAGTCCACAGTCCAAACACTATAACTGGATAATAATCCCTGCTTTCCTGATTCCAAACCAAGCCATTATTGGAAAGAGTGAAACAAGAGCATATCGTGATATCCACGAGCCCATATTTATTGGGCAAAACTAGGAACAATCCTGAGGATGCCAAGCTATTTGTGGCAAGCCACTATGTGTTGATGAGTCAAGGCAGGCAGTCCATTCAGTTCAGCATCAAAAAAGTAGTGAAATCTGATTTATTGGTCAGGTGACAGAAAACTCTGTTGGATACGGGACTGTAGTCTGCCTAGTTTCATAGCTGTGCCCTCTTTAATTAGCAGTATGTGGTGAATTAACATTTTAGGAATTCACAGAGGAATAATTATTATGCTAATGTTGTTGGTAATAATCTACATAAAAGCTTTATAACAAGTTTGATGGTTTAGCTGGGCCAGAAAAATGAAAAGGCCTCAAATAGGCAGTTCCTTCTCTTCAGGAAAAGATATCTGTAATATCAGTGCTATGGAAAATGAGTCATTATAAAGTAGGGAGGGACATCAGATTAGTAAAATTTCAGTAGAAGGGAAACTATGGGGTTTTTTACCGCTTCTTCATTGGAGAGGATTGCAAGAAGAGGAGAGGTAGCACAGTGTGAATGGTAGAAAGTGTACAAATCCTGAAGGCAGGAAATGGTCTTCTCCTTCTGCAAGGACCATTGCCTGGAAGCTACGGGGTGAGGATCTGCAGTCAGGACTGGAGGTGATTTCTCTGCATTGCCTACACGGGATGGATTTAGCCTTAATCAGGAGTCATTGTCTCTGGAAGTGAGATCCTCTCTCCCATGTTGCACTCCTTGATTACAACTCAGAGCCACAGCACCAGAATGACAGAGGAACCTCACAGTGCTTAGGGTACAGAGACTTCTAAGTCTACACACAAGGAGTACTTGTGAACACGAGCTGTGGAGAAGGATGTAGCTGGAAGGGAAAAAACCTGAAAACATATTTCACTATAATTAAGTGAAATTAACATTGTCCCAGGAGCTCATCCAAGAGTAGGGATATGTACATGTTATAAAGAAACAAAATATATTTCCCCACTCTAAATGCTCACCTTGCAACAACCAATGAAATGTATTTACCCCCTACGCAGAAAGGGGGATGTTAAAAGCAGTGACAAGCTGCTGTTCACTCCTCCAGAAACAGATGAATATTTCCAACCTAGTTTTGTAAATCAAAGCCATCCAGGCATAGTCCTAACTACATTTGCCCATGTGTCTCAATGGTAATACAGCCAAGCCTCCAACCTCCTTCAGGTTTACATAGGGGGAAGGTCCCCAGGGATCAGCTACAGGGTCTGCAAGTGAAACAGGCTTGAAATCCTTAGAGGGAAAGCTTTGCAACTATGCAGACCTATTCATCATGATAGGTGTTGCTTTCCTACTCAATACGTGTTTATTTTAAAAATTTACATAGTCAGATGCTGTAAATATAAATCACTGTATTAGTACGCATATAATAAAAAATAAACCAGTGCAGATAATTCCACTGGGAAATCTAGGGTATGTTTTTCAAGATCTCTAAAGCCAAGAAATTCTCATCTGCTTCATTTAAGAAGTAATAGCTATTTGTATTTGCTCTTGGAGGCAGAGGCACTAAATCAGAAGGGATTTAGGAGGACTCCATCTTCCAGGACTCAGGGGGATTCTGCATATGTTGCACATAATAAACTCAAATTCAGCACTTTGTAAGTGTTGTATTGTGTTGTTTCCTGGCTTTGTTCTGCCTTGACTGAGAGACAGCTATCTTTGCAAATGGCACTTCAGGTTCTGTGCCAGGGAACAGTAATGATAATGACAGGTCTCATTGCAAAGGCATGGTAAGGGTAATCAAAAAGCAGATGACGAGTCCCTAAACTCTTTTTAAGCTGAGTTGTGTGTATGAGGCCACAGAGTGGCTGTTTTGCATTATGGGTGTTAATGGCAATGAAGGTCAGCAAGGGAGAATAAGCTGATATTCTCCATAAAGAGAGAATACTGTGTTAGAGCCATGCAATACAATGCCCCACATCTTACTACTTTGTTAGACTGGGTTTTAGCTGTTGAAAACACTAAGTAAGACCAATGACAGTGTGTTTTGGATGTCGGTGGCAAGGCGTTACCAGCACAGAGGGGCCTATTAACTGCTCAAAATCTTCTTAAAAACACAGTAAGAGGCAGCCAGTGACGGCCCTGTGCCAGACACAGTCATGTCTGCTTTGGACCCACACACAGCTGAGCCCATCAACCAGTGAGGGGCACATCATGGACAGCTCAACTCTTTGTACTGCTTGGGGTGGGACAATGAGGACAGGTATAAGGGATTGAAGCTAAGTCTGGGAAAAAAGCAGGGTAGGGATAGGGAGAAAGAGTAATTTTCAATTTTTCCTATGTTTCTTATTACCCAAATCTATTTTAATTGGCAATAAATTAGCTTAATTATCCACAGGTTTATTTGCCTGTGATGGCATCTGGCAAGCAATCTCCTTGTCTACCTCAACCCCCCCGAATTTTCATCATTTTTTCTCCCCTGACCCTGTTGAGAAGGACAAATGAGAGAGTCGCTGGGTGGATGCCTGACTGCTGGCCAAGGTTAAAATAAGTGAATATCTAAGTGGTTTATTTACTGGGTCCCTTCTCATTCCAGTCTTATACCTGACACTGTTTGCCTCCCTAGTCCATACTTTATGTTCTACTCTTGTCTCACTGCCAGTTTTTCAGCACCGCTGCCTCTGAGCTAGGAAGAATTGGATTTCTCAGAACTGTAAGGGGAGGCGGAATAATCTGGTCTGCCTGTGGCAAGGGTGGGATTTAGGAAGGACCTGCCGAAAGCTGACACATGAAACATAGTGGGGTGGAGTGAAAGTGATACAGTATACCCAGGGGAGATGTTTTCTATGTGGCTGGCACCAAGTAAGTGCCTGCTATCAGGTGGCTTCAGTTCCATATCCCTGTTTACTTGGTAGAATAGCTGATGTATAGTCAAGTCTTATTGGGACAGTGCCATATCTTGTGTGTAAATACTTATTATAGTAGGGAATACTATATATGTTTAAAAAATACATGGGCAGGAGGATAATTTTGACACAGTTGCTTATCTGATTGGTATTGCCACCAAATATAATTGATATCATAAAAAAAATTATTTTTAGAAATCACATAGAACACATTACTTTCATACAGACTTTTCCAGTTTTTATGTATGGTATTCCTGGGTACATTTATTCCATTGATTCCACATTACAGTGCATTTGCACATGGTACACCTATTTTTTTTCCCCTGAAAGATCTCTATTATTAGCAACAGCTTCCTGTAAGGTATCATATTTATGTGTGCTAGTTTTTCAAGTGCATTTGCCAATACAGTATTTATCAACATAGCAAATCAAGACATACTCTGAGATAATTATATTAAGTAAATGGCAGACTCCTTTTCCTGAGAGGACCTTTTTGGAAAGAGTTTATTGCTGGAAATTAAGAAAAAGGTTTTAATGTATAAGCTGTAAGCTGCTTTGCGTCTCCTCCCTTTTAGTTACTTTGACATACATCAGAATTCCTGCTGCAGAGAAAAGTGAGAACAGATTCTTTGTCTAGGTAATTGATTGTTAAGGTTTGTAGTAGTGTAGATAGTTGCTCTTGGAGTGCAAATTGCTTGCCAGAATCACCTACTGAACATCAGCATCTAAGTGTATGGTATGTTTTTAAGGAGGTTTACCTCAGAAATAAATGACTATATCAAACAAATCTATTAAGGGCAATATTAGGATGTACTCATCTAGGAAGTGAAGAGGAATACGACAAAGCTAGGGTAAATATTTACCCCACAGGATGCTTAATTTTATTGTTAGAGTGAGGGGTTAGAGAGGGGTTAACATATTGAGTTTCTATCTACTAAATCCAAAAATGGGTGAGGCACATTCATTAGAATGTGGACACCAAGGTGTTCTCTTCCTTTGCATCCTAGCATAGACATTGTATGATTGAAAATTAGTGACATATAAACTA
Organism: Drymodes brunneopygia; assembly: GCA_013400955.1. Taxonomy (NCBI): domain Eukaryota; kingdom Metazoa; phylum Chordata; class Aves; order Passeriformes; family Petroicidae; genus Drymodes; species Drymodes brunneopygia. Next base: position 1,017,397 of record VZTZ01024866.1, on the reverse strand, counting down.
CAAAGCTGACCAGATGGTTAGGCTAGGCAGGTAACTAAGTGATTGAGCCATGTTGAGTGTTGTGTCCTGCCAAATTCACTTGGTAGGTACTATAAAAATACCCTCTCTTACAAATAATCTGGCAGTGTGAAGTGCTTCTGTCTCTGTCTGAGTTGTGCATATTCACTTCTCTACCTACATCTATGGAGCTACTGAAGTGCATGGTGTTTCACCCGCCACAGTCTTTCCCACTCTTTTTGGGAATACTCTGTTTAGCATTTAATCTCCCTGTTCATAGCTAAGAGTTTCTACTATGGAGCTGGACTCTACAGAAGTGTAGCATAAGATATGTGCTGACTTTTTGTACAGATGGTTTTTCACAGACAGCCTCTTTGTTATACATGCTGTCTTTCATCCTACCACCTACTGCAAATGCAAGCATCTGGGTCACTCAAATTGAAACTTTCAGCAGACTAATGTGAGAAAAAAAAAGAAGAGGCTTGGAGAAAAATATAAATTACAATGTACTTTTTGGAGTGACCCAAAACTTTGATCACACTAATGGGCCAAAGTCTTTTGTGGGTAATTCTTATACCATAGTGCATAAGTGTGAATTTTATGCATTGCATGAAATGGGATATATTTGGCAAATGGCTTTTATTCATTTCTTTGAAAAATGGTGCATTATGAATAATCATGCCATCTTCATTCCTTCTTATTCTAATTTTAGCAATGGTTACTTGGAATGTTTACTTGGGACAGCTTTATTTACTGACTTTCTCTGAGAACCATCTTGCAAACCAACATCTATCAGCAGTGTTCTATCATCTTTCCTCATAACTTAAAGATGGGCTGAAAAGTATTCTGAGATTCCTACAGGCATTGAAGTTCTGTGGCAGGATGATAATTTTGTGGCAGAAGAGTTCCTTACAAGCCAGGTCTACTCAGTGTAAAACCCAAATTTTTTTTCAAGTTGAGGAATCCAGCTAATTTCCTCAGCTTCTCATGATACAGGGAGGCTGAGACTTTAAATATGCATTCAGATGGCAGCTGTGTGTGAGCTGAGCCACTGTGCCTCCCTGGCCTGGAACAAACAGATGAAAAACTTATTAATTCAGTAGAGTTTAACTGTGAATCTGAACCCTCTGTCTCTTCTCAAAGTAGCCCCTGTTGTTCAGGATCTTCTCACAGTTTCACTTTCTCTACTGGTAAATAAAGAAAAACGTGGAAGCTAAAAGTTGCCCAACTTTACATATATCTAAAGTCACCTTCTAATAGTCTGGAAAACTTCAAAATCATAAGAAGCTTGCTGGAATGGCCATTTAAAATGAACAGCCATCATTGTTGCTCTCTAAAAGTAATTTGTGTCTCAAGAAATAAACAGTAAACTTTCAGTTTATGGATGAGTTTTTTTAAATTAAGTGCTTCATATCTTTCCAGGAATTCAAGATCCCTTTTCTTTTCTTCATTCAAGGTCTAATCAACACTTGCGGAGACAGCATTGTGTTATTTGTGTTTGTAGAGATGTGAGTGCATCTCCCTTAACTAATGGGCTGGAAGGTTTTATATTGTGTCTAAATTTGCTATTAGTGGTTATAATGAAGTTAGCAAGGCAAAGAACTTTGGACTTTCCCGAAGTATAAGGAGAAGGCTTGACTGCCTTTGAAGAGGGAGACTTCTGTTGCAACTTGTGGAAACACCAGGATTCCGGATAGAACTGGAGCACAGAAGGGCTTATTTGTAATATTTGTTTTACCCAAATTTGAAGATACCGCAAATTTAATTCCAAACTTCCTGAAGTGAGTGCCGAGACTAACCAAATTCTCTCTCCTACAGTCGGTGGTAGTTCCAGTTAGTAATTCTTCCTTCTGGTCTCAATCAGCTGACAGTGACTGTCTCTGTGGAGCACAGATAGGATATATGGACTATAGGGATCAGGGCAAAAAATTTAGGATTAGGTGCTGATATTTCAGACATCTGTAAGTCCAGGTGGGAAGCTCCAAATGACAGACAGGCTTCTGAAACAAAATTACTGGAAACAAGTATACTCTGGGTAACACAGAAATCATTGCCTACTACCTACATTGGAAATAAGTTCTAGAAAGAAAAAAAGAAATGAGTAGCTGAGTATAGTGACTACAAGGCTTGGCCTGACACAGACCCAGATGAGGCTTACAAATGGCAGGCCATGGAGTATTTTGAAAGCTTCTATTATTCCAGCTCTTCAAGGAAGATGCAAACCATTTTTTTTTTTTTTAGACACAGGGAGCTTCTCTTTAGCTTCTGTGTCAACAGCAGATTTCTTCACAATAGTAATTGAAATCCCAGATATAGCTGCACTTTGTATTTGTGTTTAGTAAGGAATTTAGGCTGTGAAGTGGAACTGTACTTAGCAGTGTCTGCATCAGCCAGAAAAAGCCCTATTGCAGCAGGGTGCTGAAAATGTGATTCAGTGAACAAAAGAATACAGGAAACCACATACCTCCATGACCCTTCTTAACACCCTGTCCTTCTTCTTGATCAGTGATAGTCAATTCCCAGATATTCTGAAACCTGCAAAAGCACAAAAGAAGAAACAAATGTTATCATCCTTTGAAGAAGCTGAAAAAGCTTCTGTTTTCCTCTCTCAAATGCAAGAAAAAGACATGGTGGTTTATTTTTCCAGATTATGCCTTTTGTAGCTTGTTTTTTCTGAGACCAAATTTCCTTGGATTTTTTTATAGGCAAGCTCTGCCTGAATGGCAGACCTCAGAGTGTCATGATCAGCAAAGCAGAAGCCAGTTGGAGGTGTGTAGTCAGTGGTGTTTCCCAGGGATCAATACTGGCTCCAGTCTTACTCAAGTTGTTTATCGAAGGCCTGGACAAAGGGATAGAATGTACCCTGAGCAGGTTTGCTGATGATATGAAATTGGGGGATGTGGGTGATACACCTGAAATCTGAGCTGCCATTCAGGACCTTGAGAGACTGGAGAACTGGGTGGAGAGAAACCCAGTGTGGTTCAACAAGGGCCAGTGCAGGGTTCTGTGCCTGGGGAGGAATAACCCCCAGCACCAGGACAAGTAAGAGCTCAACCTACTGGAGAACAGCTCTGTGGAGAAGAGCCTTGGAGTCTTGCTGGATGACAAGTTGACAGTGAGCAGTGCCCTTGTGGCCAGGGGGGCCAGTGGGATCCTGGGGTGCATTGGGAAGAGTGTGGCCAGCAGGTCAAGGGAGGTGATCCTGCCCCTGACTCAGCCCTAGTGAGGCACATCTGCAGTGCTGTGTCCAGTTCTGGGCTCCTCAGCACCAGAAAGACAAGGAGCTACTGGAGAGGGTCCAGTGGAGGCTGCAAAGATTATGAGGTGTCTGGAGCATTTCTTCAATGGGGAGAGACTGAAGGAGCTGGGTCTGTTTAGTCTGGACAAGAGAAGACTGAGAGGGGATCTCATTAATACACATAAATATCTCAAAGGTAGGTGTCAAGAGTATGGTACCAGACATTTTTGGTGGTGTCCAATGACAGGATGAGGAGCAATGGCCATAAACTAAAACACAGCCTCAACATGAGGAAAAACTGCTTTACATTGAGGATGGCAGAGCACTGAAACAGGCTGCCCAGGGAGGTCATGTAGTCTCCCTCCTTGAAGACACTCAAAAGTCACCTGAACACATTCCTGTGTACCCTGCTCTAGGTGCCTTGGCAGGGGGATTGGGCTGAATGATCTCTAGAGCTCCCTTCAAACCCTACCAATTCTGTGATACTTTGATTTCAAAGAAGAAAAGAAGTTCACATTAAGTCACTAGGGGAATTGAGAGAGGGATAAAAGGAAAATTAAAATTATGAAAGAGCTAAATTTGGATAAAGAAGCAGCTCTGGAAGTTCACCCTTTACCTGAAGGTTATGTGTACTTTGGTTATACCACTACACAGACACAGGTTCCTGATCTGCCAAGATGAGATGTCAGCAGCAGCGGCAAACAGAAAACTGCAGAGACTTGCTAGCGAAACCACAGGCATTGTTTAAAAAAGAAAGCAGACCCAGACCTGCTATTTATAATATTTATCAAACAGCAAGGCCATGCAGGCTTGTCTTATTGCCCTAAAATTAAAAAAGTTTCTTAAACAGAAAAGGCATACTAGTAGTCATCTATCAGTCCGTTGGCTGTGCCAGTAAGAACCACATGGCTTTTCCTTATTCATTGGCTTTGCAAAGGCTGCTTCTCCAGGGTCTCATTCTGCCTTCTTCCTGCATGTCATTCACAACCAATGGATGACACTGCAGAGGTACCTGTGGCCTCCTGATCGCCCACAGTAACTAATGTCCCAGTACCAATGAATGTCGTGGCTGCCTGTGAGGAGCACACTGCAGCTGCCCTGCCCTGCAGCTGAGCTGTTCTCCAGGGCTGAGCAGACAATTGCTGCAGTTCCTCATACCAGTCACTTGGGAGCATGAGCACACATGAACACAAGATGTGCTAAATCTGTTGGGTTGCAGGTGATTCCAGTGTGTATTAGCTGGATGCCTTCAGCACGGGAAGGAAGATGAATTTTGCATTTCTGAAAGGAGCGAACCAAACCACAAATCCACTCGACCCAGAGCTGTGAAGGATTTGGGGTCTAGACACAGATCAGTGCTTAACAACTTGCCAGTTTCTAACCGCTCTCCAATATCTTCTCGCTGTTTCTTTTCCTTTTGTTTTCATTTAACCATGTGTCAAAGCACTGAATCAGCTTGTTGCTCTGCTACGATTGCCAGCTGCTCAAGCATATATGGCACAAAAGCAGTTTTGGTGCTTGGATAGGAAAATATTGTTGGCTGTATTGGATACCAGCAGATGGCAATTTCCCTCTTTCTGTCATCACATAACACATTTTCAGTGAGTTGTTTCAGCCAAAAAATGAAAACCAATCATGTGCTTTAAGTAACCTGAGTTTGTTTTGACCAAACTTGACTCTCTTTTCTTGTTCTCCGTAGCTGTCCTTGCATCATTTCAGTTCCTAAGGAACTGGACATGGCTTCAGCTCCCACTAAGCACAGGTTATTTGGGGACAATAACGACAGCCACCTGGCAAGACCATGGTCACGTGTAGGCTCCCTGCAAATCTGCACTATTTCTCTGTGCTTATTTCCATTTCTATTTCAGTTAGGTGAAAAACACCTTCTTACATTATTTATTCCTTCAGTGAGCTGCATTGTCTGCATGTCCTGTGCTGAGTCAGAAAATAGCAATATATAAGGTGACTGCACACGGCAGGCAGTGCTAAAGGGCCATGATGCTTGCCAAGTAAAGAGCTACAATGGTAGAAAGAGAGGGGCTGTCATCCCCCTGTGCACATAACAAAACCTTTTGTTGCATGACCGTGTAGTTTTATTCCCAGGAAACTGTGGCTGGCACAAAAAGCGGATGGCACTTTGTTTATGAGTAAACATAAATTTTTGTTGTTCTTTCATTGTTTAATGGGCTGTTTACCAAGTGCTCCACATGAAATGAGTTATTCTTTGTTTTGTGGGCCTTTATGCAGCACTTGACAAGCACTTTTATTTTCCATGCTCCTTTGGTCAGAGAGGAATCACCCTGATGGATGCACTCTGGCAATAGTGACTCCACTTCACAGACATTAAAAAAGAGCTTGTCTTGTCTTCTTCAGCAGAGGTAGGGAAAGAAACCAGCTCTTGAGGACTTAATTCAGGAACTGTGGCCTTGAGATGAACTGGGACACAGGGGACTGTTCTCCCTCCTGCATGGCTTGCTTTGCTGGTTTCCCGCAAGCTGTTTTTTGTCACAGATTAAAAGCTGTATTTTAAAAGCAGCAGCTCCACAGACTGGTCCATCCTGGAGCAGAGTTCTTTGAAAAACACCTGAGATGTGATAGAGACAAATCTAGTACTCTATGTACTAGAGCAATCTAGTACATAGAAATGAGGTATGGAAGTGGAATACTTTAAAATTTCTTTGGTGATTTTAGTGTTAGCAGAGATAAGGTTTGGCATTTCACTTTGAAACCTTTGCTTTTTTTATTTTTTTGTACAGGTTAGTTTTACCCTTTTTATTTATTACCTAATTCAAGGAGGTCTATTATACCGTGTCTTAGGTTTTTAAAATATGAATGGGAAAATGCACGGCTGTTTCTCTTCCCCCTCACCACTGCTGAGGGATAAAACAAGGTCCTACTCACATCCATGACTCATTCAAATCCACGTGCCACAGTGCTGGGCCTTAAACACAATGTCTTTGATCTGAGTTAGTAACTGCAGCCAAAGAAATGCCTCTCTGGGAAGGTGTAGGGCCATTACAACTTTTTGAGTGGGTCATCTTGCACCAGGTCAGCAATAGGGTAGGACACCCAGGAGTGAGGCAGCACCATGGTAGCACCTGATTTGCAGCTGGATATCTGTGAAACTTGCTGCACAGGGCCTGCCCGTGCTGGCCACAGAGTGAAATCCGACAGACTAGCAGCTATGAGATCTGAGGAGTGGCCCAGCTGTAAGTCACTCAAAAATGTCATTACATGTTATTTTCCCTCATTTCCTTCATTCAAGTAATTTTCTTTTCTTTCTCATTTAAAGTTGACAGGAATAAAGAAAATCTTTCCGTAAACATTTTTGTCATGTCAGACTTCATCTTTGCCCTAAATTTTATGTTCTTTCATGACCAGATAAAACCAAACACTTCATTTTATTTCAAGAATATCCAGCAATCTTTTTGCATGATTGGTACAATTTGAAACCAGCATTTTCTTTCTGTAAAACTGACTCTTTTTCTTCAAAAAAAGTTTTATCATTTTTCTTCTCTTTTATCCCTCTCTATGCACAGTTCTTTTCCAGTCACCCTGACAACGGCAAGGCTAAATACTGAGTATCAAAAGGCAGCCTTTTTCACATTGCACTGTGAAAAGTCCTCTCATGTAGCTGGAGTGATTACTGTCAGGCTGATTATTGCCTGATGACTATATTGTTCTGTGTCTAAAAAGAGAATACAAGTATTCTTCTATGGGCATTCCCCTTTATGACTCCACTCAGGACATAGTCATTGATGATGTTGTGTTAGTATTGAAGGGATCTGACTTGTCAAGATTTATACTTTGAAATTATTGGATTTTTCTGAGGTTCTAGCTAGATTAATATTTTTTCACTTTCTGGCATGCGCTCTTTAATTATCCCTTTCTTTCCCATTTTCCATATGTTATGGATACATGTGGCAACTTAAAGCAAGAAAACTTATGTTGACAATCCATGCTGCATTTTCCATAAGTAATAAATGTCAATCCAGACCTAGAAGAACCAAACCCATCTGCTTGATGTATGATCAGGTCATTTTTTTTAATCTATGACAGAACATCCACCCAAATATGAGTAAAATAGAAATTAGGCAGTTGGATTTCTCTAAATAAAACCATCTAAGTAATGGTAAATATTCAATATCACTACATTGCTATGTTATGTCTGTATATGCTTAAAATAACAAGGCTCTCAAAATTTTAAACATTATACAATACCAGTGACAGACAAAAAGATTTTGGGAAGTTTCCTTGCTGCATTTGACGAGTAATTCGATAAAAAGTAGGAAATCATTTCCTATTTAATTTCATTTATTTCTTTAACTCAGTTGTTTATGTAACGAAGAAGAGATGCTATCAATGTATAGGAATGTGGCCAAACATGCATTTAATTGCCAAAGAAGAGAAGGTTGCCTGTTTCTAGGGGAACATTATAAATGTTTGCATGAGATCAAATAATGGGTTTGGAACATCTGTTTTACATTATTAATACATGTGTGCAAACACACACCCTCCTCTATTGCTCTTCACCGCCTTTTCAAGAGGTGTCTGAGTACTCACCAATAAAATAAGGGGGATTCTAGAGAAAGCTCTCTTCTTTAGAAAACTTAGGCCCATTGGATTTCCAGAGATTTAGGTGTGCATCCCCCTAGTCTCTGAAGCATTATCCTGAATCTCCTGGGTAGCAGAGGTGCCAGCCTGTGAGTCATTTAGGGAGTGGGCACAATGTGCTCTGCCCTGCTGCGGTGGAGGTGCACCCTATCATGGCAGACAGCGCAACACAAAGGTTTCACAGCACCCCAGATCCTGGGACACTGGCCCATTCCTGGACAAAGAATGATGCCTTCTTCACCTCTGATGGCGCACCCAAATGTCTGACCCCATCCTGTCACCAGGACACCCTGTGACACAGGCAGGAGGCAGGATGGTGGCAATTAGGAGCAAGCAGGTCCTGTGAAGCTGTGGACCATCATCTCTTGGAGCCTCCTGAGGGCCTGGCCACCTCTCCACTGCAGCAGCACTCTGTATTCAGGGCCACAGCCCTTTTAATGATAGTTGTGTGGGGAGGAACAGACATCCCCCCTGCTCCCTCTCTGACTAACCCCAGGCGGCTGACGTCGGTTTGGCAATTGAGGAGCGGTGGCTGACTCACCGTGATGCCAGGAGCATGGGGGAAGCATGCCAGGGACAACTCAGGGTGATGGATTTTGGACTCAGCAGCTTCTCCCTGCACCTCCGACAGTAAGCCTCAGTAGCACGTCCCAGCCAGCCAGAGTGGTTTTATTACGGGTACTTATATTTTTAGAGTTTGTTCCATGACAAAGCACCAACTCCTAACCCCTACAAACAATGCATGATTAATATCCCAGGAAGGGCAGGCTGCAATAAAATTACTGCATTTTCGGTTTGAAGATCCCAATTTAGTCAGTGAAGTACCTGCCACTGAAATCCCTGGTATTCCCATCTGGACAGAGGTAGGATCACAGAATCACTGAATAGTTATTCTGAGTTGGAAGAGAACCACAAGGATCATCAAATCTGGTTCTGGAATGAATGGCCCATATGGGGATCAAGCCCACAACACTGGCATTACTGGGGCCATTCTCTAAACAACTGAGCTAAACAACAAAATCCTGAGAGAGAAAATAAAAGTTGAGGAACTTTGATAAGAATTAATCAACTAAACAGAAAAACAACTGGAAAGGAGGTTTTTATGGTGTAATACACTTGCACACCAACTTTTCCCACTATTCTCGTAGGGTTCTGATGGAACTGCTGATACAGCTACACACAAAATTAGGCAAGACCAGAGTTTTGTACATATCCTAGACCAGAGATCTGACTAAGCATTAAGTTTCTTTTTTATTTAAAACAGAATCAACTTCTTTAGCCCTCCCCTCAGTATTTCAGTCTCTTAAACAAAACAGATGGCTGTTGTTTTATTTGTAAAACCCAGGTAGTTTCCTCAGTGTTTCTTGCTCACTTTGGCAGGAGTGTACGTCCTACAGTACGACCTTAGTACCAGCCTTTTCTGCTGTGTTAAGGCAGGGGATTTTTGTGTTTCCCTGGGGCTATGGAACACAAATCTCTTGTAGGAGACCAATACAGATTTTTCTATATCTTTAAAATATAAACATATTATGATGATTTTTATAGCTGAGCAAAGACGTGAGGCTTCTCAAGGATCTAGTGCTCTTCATGTTCCCTCAAAAAACTTAAGCTCAAACTTTATCAGGGAAAATGGGAGTGAAGGTGAACTGAGTAAGATAACTTTCTGACTCCACAAAGAAAATCTTACATGTATTATGCATTCCCCAAGCACCAAATGTGAAGCTTTGACAGTTTTCTGTTACAATTTTAGTTCAGTTCTTCTAAGCATCTCGTAATGGTGAGGGCATCTTCATTTGTTTATTTAAATAACCACTGAAACATGTACCCAGCAAACAAATAAATGTCTATATTCACACTCTGTCGTAGTAATTCTCTTTTTTTTCTGCGGAAATTGTAAACAAAAGCTGACACAGCATTAATAAGCTACTGTCAGTGAAATTAATATGAAGAAGAGACATGTTTCCCAGAGGAATGCCTAATCCTTTTCATTTCTATTTATCACAGCAGCTTACTAGTAAACAAATCTCTATTTATTTTACTTCATGTAACCTGTGCACTGTTGTTTCCAAAACAGGGCTCACTCTAGCAGAGTCTTGCTACCATAGCTACCAGGTTACCTATACTTACAGCAAGAGCTGTGCCCTCTTCGTGTTTGCTTCTGCAAGGGGGAGTTAATCTGTGTGAGCACAAAGGAGCAAAGCCTCTGTATCTTACACGACTGAAAGAACACACATTTGTTTAATGTGGCAGATCACTTTAAGGAATGAGAATAATATCAAGATGCTTTATGATATTACTACTAATAGCATGTAAGTTTGAAACACAGGAATGTCTAACCACACCATTCGGTGTGATTATACCTGGATCTTGCTGTCCTGGTGTATGCCATGGCTTTTTGTGCAGTTAAATAACAACTGTGCAGTTGGGAAAGGTTTTCTTTTTTACAACCTGAGGACTTGCATGCTGTTGCAAGAATTCTGGAGTCAGTAACAGATGTCAGTCAAACTCAGCTTTTGCCTCAGTAGAGATAAGGAAGCTTAAGGGTGGGTAATCAATGCTCATGTGACTTGACACTCAGCTGCCGCCTCTGCTAGCAACCTCTGAATCAGATGTGCCTGTCATTTCCCTAAATTCAAGGAGCAAAGGATGAGAAAATTTAATGGAAAAGGAAGGACGCTTATCTGGTCATGGAATAATGGTGTTACTTATAAACACTGAGGCAGACACAGAAAGTTTAACAGCAATATATTATAGAAAAATTTAAATGCAGACTGCTTAGACAGATTTTTTTTTTAATATAGAAAAGTCACTTTTATCAAAAAAATTGATCTGTCTGCCAGTCACTCTAGATATATTCAAAATCCAATTGTAAATATATTAGATTGAGATAGTGTCTGGTATTTCCAAAAAGCAATACGGGGCCCAGAGCCAGTGAATTGCGGGGGTTTTATGAGGATGCAGTGCCTGTAACTAATGGATGGTCAAAGCTCTTGAAGTGCTGTTCTACCCAGAGGAGAATCACTCTCAGCCTGACTGGGGAGGCAACTGTTTCATCTCAAGTAATTTCATACCACAAAATCATCATGGTTATCTGCTCAAACAGGTGATGGTCTTCATTCAGGTCTTACGTTTAGATTCTGATATGTTGACATTACTGGTGGTAAAATTATACACTTTAATTAGTAGTGCTACATTACGTCCCTTTCCAAAAGCCTGAAAGTAACACTGATGTAATGGTTACTCATAGACTTGATTCTGCATCTGCTAAAACCCTCAGGAATTTGTAAGTGCCCTGGCAGTACTGGTAGTGTACAAAGAAAATCAGTGCCTGTGGCATCATGAGCAAGCACTGTGTATCTTCTTATCGCTGCACACTGAAACCTCAACTCACCCCATGGCTATCAATCTACCAGGAAAACAATCAGAAGCTGGAATACTACAAAACAGCTTGTGTTAGGTGACTAATTTTTTATCTTACCAGTCTGTCACACACTGTCCACGTTTATTTCTAATACTTATTCCATCCACTGTCCCAAACATGATTCATTAAGGTTAACGATTCTTCTGTCTTCATGCATCAGTCATTCTAAGCTGCATTAGTTCAACTCCAATGTATTTAAGGACTTATCATTAATTAAATACAGCTTGTACTGAGATTTGTAAAAGTAAAGTACTATCTAAAGACTAACTATTAATAATTGTCAGAACCTTCTTAAAATTATACAAATACATCCATATTTTGCCCCATCTGCCATCCTTGGTGGGAATACAATTTCATCATAAAATTTTATCTGTAGAGAGATGGATGTGGTTCCTCCTGAGCAATTTTTTTTCAGACACCTGTATTCAGTGCAAGCTCCATGTTGCACCATGTAATCCCATTCTCTGTCTGATGCCCCCTTTCTGAGTGTTTGTTCAGCAATAGTGTGCATCATCTCAGGAGCTAAGGTTTTGCCCTCAGCTTCCTGGAAACATGAAGTACCCTTTACCAGGGACTCAGTGTTTTCTGTGTGGCAATTGTGGCCTTAGATGAGATTTTGCCACATCTTGTGGGGCAAAATCTTATCTGAAGGGGCAGTGTGGGGCAATTCTGCTTCTTCTGCAGTCCATTTGCAAATATTCAGCCAGTCCAAATATCACATCTTGCTTGGACTGGATTTTGCATACCCTTGCCTGCTAGTGAAGAAAACCAAAGATAACTGTGGAACAGAGCACTCCCTCAGGGAAGTAGTGGTGGAGAGGAGACTAAACCAAAAGCTTATTTCTAGATCATTTCCTACCTGATCATATTTCAGCCACAAGGTCTGTTTTGAGGATTCACTGAGATGAGACACACCCACCTTTGGCTTTAATGATATTTGTGGGGCAGCATAGCGCTGTATTCCAAAGCCTTTATTATTTGTGTGGAGCTCTTGTTTCAGGTGATATTACTGTAACATTGAACGAGTCAGTGTTGGGCAAGTCAGAGTTGCAGAATTTCACAAGTGATTTTGACAGAAGGTAAGATTTCATATTTTCTTATTGAAAAATGCAACTCTTAGAAAAATTCCAGGTCTTCAAGAATAATGCTTCATCCAGAGAGCTTTTAATCTTTCTGTGGGCTGATAGAACAGGCCCGATTTCCACTCCTTTTCCTGCTCATATTGTCCCCTGTAGTGGGGAACACTTCCAGCAGACTTACTCCAGGGAAGACCCTTCCACATACAAGGCCTTGATGAGAGATAAATTTGCAAAGGACTAACCAGCACTAAAAACTAGGAAAAAAAGAGATGTTCTCATGTTTGTTTTTTCTGTTCCAAATCTTATTCCATCACATGTAGATGATTTGTTCTGACAGTGGATGTCCAGATAAGAGTGGTAGTTTCCCTTTCACTTGAGAAGAGTTTGGTGGAACTTTGCTTCTATGTTCAGTATCGAAATCTCTCAAGTATCAGACTGCTGATCTCTGTCAGCCATTAAAGGTTGACCCAAATGATGTCTACCAATCTGCAGTAGAATGGCAGACATCATCTCATCATCAACTAGTATTGAAATAAACCCCCAGTGCTGGGTGTCAGATAAAAATGTAATGAGTGATAAATTGATGCCATTTACAGCACATATAAAACCAGTTTGATCGTAGGATTATTAGATACTAAACCATGGCATTTGCCTCTATCACCCATGTTAGGTATTGTGTGCATGTTTCAATCAGGAATAAGCTGATTACCTTCTTAACTAGGAAAAAAAATTGCCTTCTTCTGCTGAGTATGGCATAAAATGTAAAATATCTTTGCTTCTATTTCCTGCACTGCTAGAACTTGAACAATAACTTTGATTTGTTGTTCAACTCAAGAATCAGTATCTTTTCTGTTTACAGACATACTACTCTTTACTTAATTCAATAAAAGCCATAGACTTTAAAATTTAAGCAATCTCTGACTGTTAAAAAGAAGGTAAACAGTTATTTTGAGTAGCTCATTTCAAATCCATTCTTAATGAGCAAAAAATACTGTTAGCAGACCTTATACTGATTTTGGTTATTTGAATTTTATTCTCACACTGCTGAAATAATTCTCACACTGCTGAAATAGTACATCTATTCAGTAGAACAAATAAACTTTTAATGAAATCTAAAGCCTCCATAGATCTTGTGAATCAACATCCAAGCATATTTAGCTTTATATTGCCACAGCTAAAACTTATACCTGAATGGGAGTAGGTGATGAGACAACAGAGAAATACAATTACTGCCGCTGAGAAAGTGTTTAAGCTACAAATACTGTAAGCGAAATAGTTTTGACGGATAGGAAAAATGAAATGTGGATCTACCATCAGGAAAGATAAAATATACAGTAAACAACATCTTGAGAATACTAAAATGTAATAAGCAAGTTTTAATATGGTCTATTTGCACATTTTTCATCTTTTTTTTTATTACAGACTTGGTTATGACTTAGCTTCCAGGCTATTCTTCTTCAAAATCCAGACAAACCACCTCACAGTATTTTATAATAAATATGTCTGGGAAAAGTCCTCAGTGAACAAGTCAGTTTAAAAATATTCTTGAGTGAGTATATTTGTTTTGGTGGTGGTTACTCATCACTTCTCAAAGCCCTGAGGAATTCATTAACACTTTTTTAGCTAGTACTTTTTATCTTCCAGCAGTTCACTTCTTTGTGAAAGAGGTACATGTGTTTGTGGGAGTGTCCACAGGATAAATTCTGTGCACCAAAATACTTTAAAAAGAGAAAAAAGAAGTTAATTGATCCAAATGTTCAGTAGAAATTAAATATTAATCCCACCCTTTCTAAAAATGTGCAATGAAAACTAAATAAATTTGCATGTAGAGATATGTTTTCTCTCTTTTTTTGCTTTACCACCACCACTTTATGACACATCTTCTTTCTTCAGACCTATCTACAGAAATCTTTTTCAAGTCTCCTTATTTGCTTTTTATCCACATATTTGCTTGGTGAATCCCATCCAATCTCCATGCTCTACCCCACTCTTGTCTTGGTTCCGGGATATCTCCTCATCTCCTGTCTACCTCCTGATGCTCCTGTTCAACAGTAAATATCTCTTTTATATCTGTCATTGTTTCTGCCCTAGGATTTCATCTCTCCAGATTATTTCTCATTATATCCTTCCTTCTTGACAAAAACTTACCCAGTGGCTCTTGACGCTTCTGCCCCATCCATTTCAGCTTCTCTTTCCACCTCTGTGGCCAGGCAGCCCTGCAATTGTTGTGTCTTGACTTCTTCTGCAAGTCTACTGCTTCTCCTATCTTCACCTAAATCACAACTTTTTTCTTCCAGGATTGTCTAGGATGCATGGAGAGCTTGGAGCTACCCTGGAGCAAACATGTGGGACATAATGGAAAGTAAGATTTTACAACGGGTCTTGTGGAACAACCTTTGTAATAGGAAATGTGGAAGAAATTGTGTATTTATAAATTAATTTTTATAAATATTTCACCATAATGTTTTGGTTACCTGCATTTTCTTGCTGCTTGGAATAACATCACACAACTGTATGTTTGCTCACTGGTTCAAAAAGAGGTGGATGTTTTTGAAGGGATTTGAAATGCAGGGATTTGAAGGGATTTGAAAATCGAACACATAGACGTGTACACACAAATATGTGCATGTGCTTAATTTAATCCTGATTTATTGTCCTAAAGAAGAATTCAGTGGTTTAGATGTAAGTTTTTATGATTCATTCACTGGCTCTTTTATTTATTCATTTAGTTTTACTCTGCACCCTTAAGCTATCACGGATATTTTATATGACAGTACTTAATTGTGTTCATCCACCAGAAATGCTGATTGAAAATTTAAATGTTCCTGCTCATTTCTTTCTGGGGATATGCACATTGAAGATTAATAGATTCATTTTTATTATGTACAGGAAAGAAACAGGACTTGTTAAGATGGTGAAATCCTTAAATTGATAGTTTCATAACTAGAAAGTCTACCTGAAGCAGTTAGTTTGGACTTTAATGGGTGTTCCATTTTAGCCATGATCAGCTCACTAGCAGTGCTAGTACTTGAGCTTTATCTTCATTATCAGTTTAATGAACTGAAAAAAAAAGGACCCAGCTAAGTGCATGTAAACCGTCCATGCAAGTATGCAGAAACTCATTATAAGTAAGGTAAATTCATTAAGCAGGGGGTAAACTGCCTTTCACAGCAGGTGAGGTCCATTCCTGCATTTTCCTGGGAAAGGAAGAATGGAGGAGAAATGAGGGGTGCCACAACATAGCTCATTGGAAGATAGATGAAGGGTGTTTTCATTTCAGTGCATCCCACTGCAATATGTTGGTGCATATCGAGAGAACTGAACAGGCGGCCAAGGCTGTCCTTGGTCCCCTTTCTCCTGTCCTCAAGGCTGGCCTCAAGAGTGGTGGGAGCAGGTGCTTTCTTACTGCCTATCCCCTCCACCTCCTCTCTGGAGAGGTGTTGTTTGCGCTCCCTTTCCTTGCAGAAGTGGACCAAGGGGTTTGAGGGGCAGAGTCAGTGCTGAAACCCCTCAAGAAGAAAAGCCCCTTCAGGGTGTGAGTGCCCTATTCTCGCCCTGGGCTACCTGACAGCAAGCACTTCCCTGCTTCTCTGAGGTAAAGAAGGGAAGAGAAGGATTAGGCTGGGACTGAGGTCCATAGACCTCCCTGATATTTCCTGGCTGGGGAAAATCACATCCCATTTTCAGTCTCAAAAAGAAAGATTCATCCACTTTTCTTTCTCTGCTGAAGCTCAAGGTGAAGAGCTATGATTGGGAGGGAAGGCTAGAGTGGTGCTGCCCATAAGGCAGTGAAATATGATCTAAATTCATGATTTACTGAATATCTGGGGTCCTCCTAAGCAACTGGATGTGGCATTTTCACTTTGGGCTTTAACTCACCCTGTTTCTCATAGTCTTATAAGGTTGGGTTGGGGGAAAGAAGAGAAATATTTGGTATAGTTACACATTAACCCCAGGGACAGCATGCCTTTGACTTTGAAAGACAACAGCAGATTTTTGCTTTTGAGCTAGGCCTCATCTAGTTGGGAAATGAATATTGGGTATCTTCGGCTGCCAATGAATTAATTTCTGCCTGAAATAAAATAAAAAGGAGGTAATGGTTGCGTTTTCTGGGCAGATGCCAGTCCAAAAGGTTCAGTATGTTGGGTATACAATAAATGACTGTGAAACACTTACCCTGGAAATAAATTTGGTCCCAGACACCATGTGTTTCCAAGTATTTCAGTGTTTGAACACTTCATATCCTGTGACACAGTCATGTACGGTCTTCTTGTGCCAAATCAGAAATATTGGTAGATAAATAGAAGAGATCATGTCATTCTTTGGATTTCTTTGGCCCAGTTGCATAATATTAGTCATTACAGTCTTACATTAACAGATTTTTTACAAGAAATACACTCCTTGTGCTTGAAATTAGGTTGATATGTATGAAATGTCTTTTTTTTTTTTTTTTTTTTTTGCTGCAATATGTTCTCCTGCTGGCTACAAGCAAAGAAAACTGTGAAGAGGAAATCCCCTTCTGAGTTATAGGATCAAAATAGAGAACAACATGGAAAACTGAATATGTTTCCAGATTTTTTGGTTTGCCCTCAGCTTCAGCACTGGGATTAGCAGACAGGCACCATGTAGAAGGAAAGGCAGGTAAAATATCCTGAGTACAAGATGGAAGTGAGTTTGGTGGCCTCATTTGGAATTGCACCCAACTACACAGAGTGAGCTAATGTTAAATGGTTTAGAATTCAATGCATTGCTCTTCTCTCTAAACACATGCATCACAGCTGTGAAAAAGTGACATTAGTTGTAAGTTCAAGCCTCATGCCCAACGTTCCCCAACTGGCAAGTCTTTAATTACATTAACATTCACATTTGCTTCCTCCCATGTTCCTAAAATGAAGATTAATTTTCATCATGTCAAAGTTCTGAATGTCACAAGATTTCTGTAGTCATCATTCACAATACTTGCCAGGAAGTAATAGTGAAAGCAATTCCAGCTGTTGGTATGGAAGTCTGGAGGTTGATGAGGACTAATTACACAATCATTTGAGAAGAAATAGGTAGTGCTAACCCACTTCTTGATATGTATAACTTTGTTAGTGCTTTGCTTAAATTTTGAGGTAGCAATGTGATTTCTACAAGTTGTAATGCATGCTTTGCTCCTAGCTAGTGTCTGCAGGCAGTAGAATTGTTGGGGACATAGTAGTAGCTAGAGAAGGTAAGTTGCTATAAATTGAAAAAATAATTGAAAGTTCTGAGTTATGAGTAAGAATTGTGCTCTGTGCTATAATTTGGGTGGAGGGGTATTAATGATTTATGTTAGTAATAAAGAAAAGAACTTATAATACTGTAACTGCTTTATTAATGTAGTTATTAATTTATTCTTTATTATGCATATGAAGAGAGACGAATTATCTCATAAGCATCCTTTCCTAAAGACTGTGCACTAAATGAATGGTAAACAAGGCCATGCTTGCAGCAGCAGGTAAGAATAGGAAAAGTGTTGTTGTGCAGAGCAAGATAATGAATGCTTTGGATTAAGAGCTAGTATCAGAGACTCTGCATTGCTGTCATGGCTTTCAACCTTTTGATTCGACTGCAGCTGCTTTCCTGTTTCTCCTTGTTTCTGGTAGAAGATGTGTTACAGCAAGGCCTAGCAAGCTCCTGAAGCTGAAGTGACAGCAGAGCAGGACAGGTAGCAGAAAGCTTAACAACTACTACCACAGCTCCACATGTTGATGCACAAAGAGCATCTGAGCTGCTGCTGATTTCAGATTTCTGCCCTGGTGAAATCCTTCTGAAATATGGGTAATTGCTGTCTTTTCTTTTTTGTTGTTGTTTGTTTTGTTTTGTTTTGTTTTCGGTTGAGGGAAGTGTCTAAATGCTGTTGTGATGTCTTAAACACTCAATCTTTTCATGAGGGGAGGGCTAAAGAGGCCATGTTCCGCTAAGGCTTGGATGTGCTTCCAGTTGTTCCAAAGCAAGACTTGAGCAGACAGGGACTGTGCCTGTGGTTGTACGAAATCTCAGGCAGCTGAGGCAGCCTTCTCCCCACTGGATTATCCCATCCCATGAAACTGCTGTGCACTGGCACTTGTTCTGAGCTGACAGAAAGGCAGTTCAGCTACTAAATTACCTTGCCTAGATATGCTGCAGATGAAGATAAAGGTGCTGCAGGCCGTTCTTAGGGGGCTGCTCACACACGCTAACTCAGTCCCTTGTGAGGGGCAGGTCATGGTCCCTGTGCTTGCTCTGAGTGACCCTTTGCCAGGACTCAACTCCCTCCCACAAGCCCTTCAGCCTCGGGGGTGAATGCTAGGCAGAGACACAACAAAAGGAAGTCAGAAAGCTGCATACTGAGGGATTGGAAAGACATGGCTCTGGTCTGAAGTTGTGCAGTAGAAAGGCAGAAACTGAATGTGCTTGTGGATCAGCATTTGGGAAGGAGATGGCTCAATTTCCTTCAAATACAATAATTTAACATCACATTGCCTAAGTGTAGCTGGGACTTTACCTATTGTTCTTTCCCACACTGAAAATTTCAAAGGGAAAACCACAACAAGATAGCTGATTTTGAGACATCAAGCTTAACCAACTCCCATTTATTGAAAGTTGAATTCAGTGCTTATGTGCTGCTGTTGCCCTTCTGTTGCTCTGCCATGACAACTTCTGCCTTTCCTCTAGACAATGCAGGAGTGCTCACTGCAGAAAGGAGATTTGTGGTACCCATGCAGTGCATCATCTACTTGGTGCTATTAGCAGTTTGAAAGCTTTCACTATGATTCTGGTCTGTGTATTTGACCAGACTGCAGGGGCTGTCCTCTCAGCTGGCAGCCTGGTTACTGCTCTGCACCAAGCAAGCCCCTGTCCCTCCCCGTGCCTCATGTTTTCCAGTCCTTTTACTTGCATTACTACAAGTCAGGCAGAGGGACCTGAAACCACAAGCTGGAAGAGGGAATAGGACATAATTTTCAGCACTACTGCAGTCCTAGATCAGATTAAACTGACATAGAAAGGTCATTCCCAGACACTTAGCAGAAGTGGTCCATTGAGGTATGACCTTTTTTCCAGGGGACATCACATCCTAACAACATGAAATTCAGTTTTCATCTTTCCATTATGGTAATAAGCTGGTTTATGACTAATTCACCAGCTATCTTTCCCCAAGCATATTCTGCTCATGCCTAACCAAGGTACCCAGTGTTTGATTGCCCCCACAGCACTGCAGTCCCTGCTACTGTCAGGTGCTGCTGAGCAGGTTGACATGAACAGAGCTCATCCCATCCCCCTCTGAAATTCAGCAACTCCCATGCTCAGAGGGATTTCTAGACCTGCCCTGATCAGAGCTGGCTATCAAAGGCCACTGCTGGACTAGATTACTCTGTGCTGGAAGCAATTTCAGCTACTGGCTGAGCATCATTTTGTGCTGCTGGCAAGGAGGAGGGGGTTTTATAGGGCAGATTTATATTTTGAGCACATGGGCAAAGCAGAGAGGGAGATGGTACAAGAGACATCATAAAATCCTATATTTGTTAAGCAATTAAGGAGTAATTGATTACTTACAAGAAGAGCAATCAAACCATTTTAGGAGCATTTGTTTTCAAATTGCTTGTATCTGGCAATCAAATGGAATAATAGATCTGTGTGGGGGCATGACTGACAGACTGACTTGCATTACAATTTGCTAGAATAGCATAAATGTTGGATCTAGGTTTAGTTTACCTATATTAAAACTGTAAAATAGATGCTGACTTTGTGGAATCAGTGGCAAGCACTACATACTGGTTGGACACAAACTCCCTGTACCTCAGGAGATGCACTGAGCCTGAAACTGAAACTGGTACTATTTTCCCTCATGAAAAGACAACAGTCTACTTGAGATAGATCGGTCCAGGTTCTCTTCCAGTTTCTCAGAAATGCACTTATCTCATCCCTGGAGAGTGTTTAATGGAAATATATTTACTTAAAATGTATGCAAAGGATTTCCAAAATGCAGATAAATTATGAAACGCTCAGGAACACAAACTGGGAGAGGAGGTTGCAGTATTTTTTGTACATTTTCAAAGACATTTGGGATTCAAAGACATACCTGGTGAGGTCTGCAGAGGTATCACAGTGAGCTGAAACCTGCAGAAATAGATTACAATCTATTTAGGTATTTCAGAAAACCCTCCTAAATGTACAATCATTTTCTTTAGGAACCCAGTGCTTCCAGAAATCTTGCCCACTTCTCATATCTGCAAATGGCTATACAATGCCAGAAACAGCTCCAAGGGAAAGGAATTTACTGTAAACCAAGGCCTTCTCATAAGTGATTTGGATGAGCAGAGTGAGATTTAGAATTTGAACCACTGCTGGTAAATAATTGAGCTCCAGACTTCAGGATAATTAAGTGTGTTTGAAATCTTCCAGCTCATCCCTGTTTACAAGAACATTTTCTAAAATTATTCTTGTATTTAAAAAAAAAAATTATCACTACATTTTTTCCTTTGCAAAAGGATCAATATTACAATAATTGCATAAATGAGACCTTGATGGTGAAGGCAAATACAAAGGCGCTTACAGTGATTTTTGCTCCACTTGATTGTACTGGTTTGTTACATTTATTACCGGTTTGCAATATTTTTGCTTCATTTCTCTCTCTTCAGTTACTGTGCCATCAAAAGGTTCCCCTCCCCTACCATTACACCATTAGCATTCTCCTAAAAACTCCAAAGTACAATGTCTACCCCAAAATTAATGTCTAGTGACAGATAATAGCAAAGAGTAGTTAGCTAGCAATCCTTTCAAATGTGGCCTTGAAAACTGACTGCTGAGCCAAGCCATATGGCCTGAAGCTATAGAGATACAGATTTCTTTGCCTCTAACAGCTGGTGAGCACTGAGCAAGAGAACTACTGAAGGGATCTTCTTTTTCTGAAAGATTTCTTCCTTGTTGTGCTGTGAAGTTGTCGGAAAGGTCTGCAGAATCATGGAATGGGTTTGGGTTGGAAGGACCTCAAAGATGTTCTAGGTCCAACCTTGTGCCCTAAACATGTATGCCACTCACCAGAGCAGTTTTCTCAAGGCCCCATCCTGCCTGGCCTTGAACACTGCCAGGGATGGGACATCCACAATTTCTCTGGGCAACCTGTTCCAGTGTCAAAGGCTTTGCATAACTCCAAGTGCATTTCATTTGGTTTAGTAACTCAACTAATTGTAATAGGGAATAAAATCCTGGATTTCTCCTGATTTTGGTCTTTGCTAATGATCCAGGATGGCTCTGAAGTTGGAGGTGGCACTGGGATGACTCTTCTAGTGAGTGTCAGATTTATCAGGATTCTGCCTGGTGCTGCAGAGAGTATCAGAAGTGATGAGTTAATTCAGTGAGGTCCTTTCTGCTCAGCCACCAGCCAAAGCCAAAAATCATTAAGGGAGAGGAACAGCAGAGGCAGATGGTATTGCTTGAGTTATAGGGACAGCTTTAGCTAGTGTGCGTCTAACACTGGGACTACACTGCTCCCTACCCAAACTACAGATTGGCCTAAGCACAGCAGAAATTGAGAAAAAATGGGGTACAAGACACTTCTACATTGACTGTTCACCCTAATTGCTGGGGAGACAAGTCTATAGGCCTTTCCTGCTTGTTAGACTTTTAATTTATCATCAAAGGCTCCTCCTACCAGTCAGGTCCTCACTAGTGTTCATACAAAGAATTACTTTAGCCTTGTCTGACAGTAAATGTGAGGATGAGATGTTTTTCATGCTGCAGGGATGCCTCAGACTAATTTATTTGTATTTACTTGTTTGAAGAAAGGAGGGGCCCAATTTACCTTACACAAGTCAGCCATTTCCAAAAGCAAGACAGAAATTTTGGAAACTTTCTCTAAAAATCTATCATGTTAGTGCTTGTGGACCAGCTTAGTCCTGTTCACAGTGTGTAAGAGGCTTTTTAATGCCCAACGTGCACAGGACTAGAGAAAAACCATGTCTGATAGGATGCTGAAGTGGAGAACCCCACTGCCTGGATGGGACATACTAGCAATGGTGTCACATAAGGCTTTCATCTAGAAGGTGACTTTGTGCCATTCAGCATGACTTCACTTCTTGGCTAACCCTCCAGTTTTACTTTGTTCTTTGATTAATGCTAAGCCATGATGACTGGTGTCTGGCTTTTTCCTCTTAGAGTCTTCTTTTTGCTGACTAAATGTCCAGAAGAAAAGATTCCTTCTTACTTCACCTTCATTATACTTAGCCAGGTGTCCTGGTTTCGGCTGGGATAGAGTAAATTTTCTTCCTAGTAACTGGTACAGGGCTGTGTTTTGGGTTTAGCATGAGACTGATGGTAGCACACTGATGGTTTGGTTGTTGCTCAGCAGTGCTTACCTCAAGTCAAGGACTTCTAGCATTCTGTGGTGTGCCAGTGAGGAGGTGCACAAGAAGCTGGGGGGAAGCATAGCCTGGACAGCTGACCCAAATTTCCAAAGGGATATTCCATACCACAGGACATCATGCCCAGTGTACAAACTGGGGGAGGTTACTGGGAGGGGCTGATCAATGCTGGGGGACAGGATCTGGCATTGGTCAGCACGTGGTGAGCAACTGTATCGTGCACCACTTGTCTTTCTTGGGATTTTTCCCTCTCTCTTTTTGTTACCTCCATTTTCATTACATGATGGTGATGATGATGAGGAGGAGGATTTTACTGAGTTCTTATCTCAACTCACAGGTTTCATCCTTTCATTTTCTAATTCTCTTCCCCATTCTACTGAGGGAAGGGCAGGGGTGGGGAGCGAGAGAGCAGCTGCCTGGTTCTTAGTTGCTAAGAAGGGCTAAACGGTTTAAAGTCTGATGTCAGCTCAATACCTTTCCTAGAAGCCACAGAAGTGCCACTCAAGAGGGAACTGGTGGGTAAAAGTCTACTGATACCCCATGCAAAAGTGTTGTAGACAGAGCATCTCACACTGAGATGCCTTTCTAGTTTTTGTGCAATGTGGGTAAGTTACTCCTCTGCCTGCCTAGGTGATGGCAGCTTTTAAGTAATACAGCACTCTTGAGGGAGGCAGAAGTTTGTTTCTCTTATTTTAGTACAAATTTCCAGGGTAAGCATGTCTTGTTTAGTGTAAAGTTTGACTTTTTTCTAAGAAAAGAGATTGATACATCTTCACACCATCAAGACTATATCTGAATTTTGTGGTGCTGAGGTTTTGTGGCACTGAAATGTATTATCTGACTGTTGAAGATAAAAACCTGATGAAAAAAGCAGCTTATAGTGGAGGAAGGACAAGGAAATGGAGAGTAAGATTTGGAAAGTTACACAGTGAAGGACTTTAATTCCAAAATCTCAGCTGACCTCATAGAGTGATACCATACCGCACTGCTTAAAAATAGCCTGCACAGAACAGAGAAAATTCAATGCAAAATCCATTGTCAGTAAAGGGTTACCCTAAAAACTGTATTTTAAACTTGATTTCTGAGATAATTGCAAAACTGAAAGTGTCTATTTTTAATACAATTCCTCCTACCAAAGAAATCCCTAAAGAATGAGAAGCAGTACCTGTTTATAGGCAAAATTCGTGCTTATTGCAGTTATGCTACATGCAAACTGCTACATAAAGCTTGCTCAAGTCTCACAAACTGATAGCTATTTGCAACTCAGTGGCCTCTGAAGGTCTCCAAAGTGACACACAGCATTATAGCAGAATTACCAAAGTGTCCTCAAATTTCTTGGTATGAGAGAGAGAAAAAAATTAAATTATTCTCCACTATGTCTGACTTATATCAGACAATAGTACGTGATTCTTATTATGAAGTGTTGATTGTGAGCCAATCAAGCTGTATTATGCTGTACAGGGCACCAGTATGTATAAGAAACTGCAGAAAAGATTCAGGATAAAGGAATGCAAACAGACGTGCAGAAGTAAAACAGAAAGAACAATGGGGCACAAAGAAACAAAACATGCACAGCAGCAATTTCTAGGAATCTGCTGGTCTTACAGAGTTTGTAGGGGAAGATCTTGCCACCTGTGTGGCCTGAGCCAGTGTGTGTCTGTGGGTCACACTGAAAGCTGTGGGGTCAAAAATCAGGCACTCGATGCTTCTGTTTTTTCTATTAAGACGGAACTTTGTCAAGTAAAAAAACCCAAACTACCTAACCTGATTTCCCTGAGCACCTGCTGTTTTCATGGCCAGTGGCATCCTGGCCTGTATCAGAAGTAGCATGGCCAGCAGGACCAGGGAAGTGATTCTTCCCCTGTACTCAGCACTCAGTTCCTGTGTTCAGTTTTGGGCCCTTCCCTACAAGAAAGACATTGAGGTGCTGGGGCATGTCCAGGGAATGGCAACAAAGGTTCCTAAGGGTCTGAAGCACAAGTCTGATGAGGCTGAGGGAGCTGGGGTTGTTTAGCCTGGAGAAGAGGAAGATCAGGGGGACCTTATCACTCTAGAACTACCCAAAAGAAGGTTGTGGCCAGGTGGGGGTCAGGCTCTTCTCCCATATCTCAAGTGAAAGGATGAGAGGAAGTGGTCTCGAGTTTTGACAGAAGAAGTTTAGATTAAATAGCAGGGGAAAATTCTTCACAGAAGAGGTTATTCACAGAAGCATTGGCACAGGATGCCCAAGGAAGAGTTTGAGTCACCATCCCTGGAGGTGTTTAAAAGACATGCAGATGTTGCACTGAGGGTCATGGTATAGTGA
This sequence comes from Drymodes brunneopygia, assembly GCA_013400955.1. Taxonomy (NCBI): domain Eukaryota; kingdom Metazoa; phylum Chordata; class Aves; order Passeriformes; family Petroicidae; genus Drymodes; species Drymodes brunneopygia. The sequence goes on along the minus strand of VZTZ01024866.1, from coordinate 992,379 downwards.
CATGGACTTGGCAGAACTGGGTTAATGGTTGGACTTGATGACCTTAGAGATCTTTTCCAAACTCAACAATTCTATTATTCCAACGCACTAGGATTCATGCTGGAGAGGAATTTAAGGTGGAATGATGCCCAGCCACCCCCCAGGAGTTACTGCATGCCAGCTAAGGCAGCAGAACAATGAGCACCTCTGCTCCTCATCTGCTGCATTTTGTTGCTAAAAATATATGAACAAGCTGAAATCAGCAGTGGTTTGGGGTTTTGAACTGCTGGAGCTCTGGGAAAGTGGCACTGCCTCTGTCCCTGGGACAGTAGTGTCTAGCGGAGGTACCAGCATAGATACCAATACAGCATTAGATCACAATGACCAGAAGGCAGAACCTTAATTCTTATGTGTTTTACAACACAGGCACTGGCCTGAGACCCACAGAGATCATTAGGAGTGACCAAGCTGGGGGTCAGGGTATGAGAAGAACATCCCAAGGTATTGTAACTAGGATGGAAACCAAACCCCCCAGGGCAGGAACACACAGACACACACATTTATTCTCCTTGCACGCTATGTGGATGTGCTGGCCTTGCCAGTGAACAGCAAGCCCATGCCCAGGGAAAGCAAGCAGACATGGCACAGGTTATCTGGCTGAGTGGCAAGTGCTATGCTGCTCCTGAAAGTGCCTTGCAGTCCTCCAGCAACTTATGTTCATTTTGTTCACTTATTCTGTATTATGCTATGAAAGTAGTGCTGCTGCCTGTACCCAGCTGTGTATTACCATACAGATAACCTCTGACTGAAGCTGGCATAGCAACAGAGCAGTAGGCAGGATACTGCTACAGCTGCAACAGACTGAGGAGGCAGAAGAGAGGGAACTGTGCTGAAGTCTTGGTTTCTTCACCATTAGGTGCTCTAGGCAATCACAACAGTCAGAGCAAATCTGACTGTGCTACTTGCCCTATATTTCCCCTAAACCACAAGCTGACTTTAAAGCCAGTGTTTGGGACAAAGCCTGTGGTCATGTGCGATTAAAAGAAACAGTAGTTTGTGCATTCATGAATACCAGCAGCAGAGGAAAGGGTACATGTATGCTCTGAACTGACTGTTCTTTTTTATTACAGTAACATATTTTAATAATACCCTGCTTGGGAAAACAAAGGAGCAAATTCTCCCAAACTGTAAAGCATGGAAGTTCTATAAGAATACTGTCTTCATAGATGGTTCTTGAACAACCCCTGGAGATGTGCCTGACAGAGGGAGATCTGGCAGTATCTGAGGGACAGGGTGGGAAAAATCACAAAACATGCACTGTAGCCCCTTGATCTGGATGTGCAAAGTCTCATGGGGCTTCAGACCCTTATACCAGTGGGGTGGTCACAAATATTCTCAGTGTGAAGCTGTTTATCTGTGGAGCTGTTCTTTCTATCTCTGAGTCAGCAGCACTGAAATGCTGCTTCTGCATTCAGCTCCAAAGTGAGATTAGCAATCTGATATGTATTGTAGCAAGATGCTTTAGCACAAACTCCTCTTTTCTGTCTTCTGAAGAGAAGAGCTGAGTGCAGTTAGTTTATGGCACATTTTTCTGAGCCAAGGATTACCTTCAGCTTTGTTACTTTGACATTGAGTCCTTCTCTTGCATGAGACATTTTCTAGCAACAAATAGCCAAGTGCACCCTATGCATGAAGCTGCTAGGACAATGTTCCTTCCATCTACAAGCCCAAATGACTTTCATTTAATGGTTCTAGGTAGATCTTAAAACAAGGACAATTTTAGAGGAAAAAATCAGCTATTATGAAGACAGGCAAATCTCTAGCTGAATTATTTTCTCCTCCACAGAAAATATCAATTTCTTGCAGCACCATATTTCCATCAGGGAAGAGGAGTGAGGGCAGTTCAGCTTAACCGGAGTGTCTTTGCCCTGGAAGCAACAGAATGGTGGAAGTTCATCTCCAGCTGCTGTGGTGGAAACAGAGAATCCTTTCATAACCTGCAGAGCTTTGCACATATATCTTCTACATATGCCTGACTCTCCTTTGGAGTCAGGTTTCTTTATGTTGCTGCAATTTGCTTGCAGAGAACTTAAATTTCACTTTTAAGGTAGCACTGAGCTGCCAGAGAGGCCACAGAGATTAGTAGCAACAGGATCAAAAGCTAAATGTGACCTTTGCAGCACCTAATTTATGAGAACCTCTCTGCCTCCAAGGAGAGACTTGCATGCCTATTCTTCCTATCCAGTTGAGTTACTAGCATCTATACTAGCCTGACTGGGGAGCTGCAAGTCGCCTGCAATCAGCCAAATTTGCATCCTGCTGCATCAGTCGAGTCAGGCGATGCCTCAGGCACTTATCAAGGGCTACAGGGCAGAAGCTCCATCTGCCATCTAGAACATTATCATGGGGTAAGTAGGCACCTTATATCTATGTCTTGTTAAAGAAAACCCAGAGCAGAGCAGGAGTTTCTCACTGGTAGGGTTTTGTTTGGTTTGGTAGGTTTGTTTACTTTTGCAGCTTCTGCATAAAATCTAGTGGCAGTCTTGAGAGTCCTCACGAGTCAAAGGCACTTTCTCAGCTAAATGCCCCATTGATAGGTATTTGCATCCTCCCTATTCTGATGAAACTCTTTTCCAGCAAGGTGGCACAGCTTCCACAGGGAGGTGCAGCCTGATGATTTGATTAAGATGCTCTTGTTGGAAACTGAATCCCTGAGAGCAGTTGTCCCACTGCTAAGGAAACACTGCACCTTGGAAGGGTCTAGGGACATAGAAATGGAGAGTGCAATAGCTGCCATCACTGTTCCTAATGTCAGCTGCTGGATTCTGTTCTGTGCCCTGTCCCATCCATCCAGCAGGCTCAGGCAATGATTACTGGAGGCAGCTCACCCCTTTCCATGGACAGAAGCATCCTCATCTCCTGAATTGCACTAAGTTTAAGCAGAAACAAAGCAAAGTATCACTTAACTCAGCTGGGAGAGGAGCACCTTATTGTATGGGATGATGCCCAGTGCATGTGCTGGTTTTCAGTCAAACACAGTGGACCTAGGCACCTTCAAGGCAGTGACAGTCAAGCTGTTAGAGGTGTCCTTTTGGATGTTGCTGGAATTTTGCTGAAGCCTAAGTCCATTTTCATTTGCTGGATAACCTGCAAACCCAGTCCCATTGAATGAACTGCAAATCCAATCCCTGTTCTATTTCAGATAAGTGCCTATCAAAGCCCTGTCTTTCAAGTAGTCAGAATTCTATGTGAAATGTCATCACAAAATATGAGTGAGTGGCAAACTGCATGTCTATGTACCAAAGCAGTGGAAGTGCCCTTTAGGCATAGCTTAAAAAGAGCTACACCACCCCACCCCCACCCCCCCTCAGTAATTGCACATAATCAGGTATTCTCCATTTTCTGTTACAAGATTTCCCTGGTTTAATTTTCTCTTTGCTGTTGAAACCTATTAAAAGAAAATGATGGAGCAAGCAACTAGAACTTATAGGTGTAATGTTCAGTTGTTTCCATAATCACAAGAAAATAAAGTCCGATGGATCATGTAATAGAAAAATGAAGAAAATCTGAGCACCATCTCAAGCAGTGTTTGCTTAATGAATATAAGACAGTGTTGATAACGATATTTCTTGTTGGTGGTACTTTATCGTGTGATGAGGACTGCATTATGCACCTCTAATTCTGGTTTGTGTTTTTTAATATACTTTTAATGAAGAAATGTAGATCTCACAGCTCTTAATGAGTGCACTTTTCACTCATAGGTAGGAAGAAGGGGAAGGAAATAGCTTTGGGGAAAAATAAAAGAAGCATCTTCTATCAGAATAGGAAGAGAATAAGGGGACCTTTCATGGAATGGTACATTTGGACCTTCCATGTCCTTTTCCACCAGCCACATAGAGCTCTGTGTAACTAACCCAGTATCAAAAGAAAAGTGCTTCCAGTCTTGAAATCTAGTTTCAAATACTTATTAGTGAGAACACATTCAGGGACTGTTGCTTTTCAAAAGGCACTCTTAGAGATATTTTCACAACTGTATCATCCTTTGGTAATATTCCTGCAGACCTCAGGCACTCATGTGAATGCAGATGCCCATGGACATTTACATGCATAAGGTATTTGCTTCAAATTTATGCCTTTGGGCTGATATGAGTGAGAAACTGAAGCAAAAATGTTTGCTTGAATTTCTTAATAAGGTTCAGAGGGATTTTAGTTATAAATGGTGTTTTGAATGCAAAACAAAAAAACCAAAAGTTGTTCTTTTTGAGTAGCTTCTTTGTCATTGGTATGAACTTTACCACAGGGGGTAGATATTCAGAAGTGGAAAATTCATAGTACATTGCCCTCTCTGCTGGAACTATTGTTTTTCATTACATAAATAACTGAAATAAACTGTTGAAGGATTGGGTGAGTAGAGAAGGATATCTTTTTCTTTTAATGTAATCCTTTTTCCTTTAGTTCCTGTTACACATCAAAACTATGTAGGTTAAAATCCTTTCTGAACCTCTTCCCAGAAACATCAATGAGAATTTGCTTTTAAGTGTCTTGGCCACCCCAGCTGTGGAATAAAGCAGAAGTCTGCTGCAATTCATATGCTCTAACATCTTATGCTAATTAATCCCAACCCCAAACAAAGCTAAGGGGAGAGAGAGGGGGAGAAGCAATGAGATAATAAAACTAATGCTTATGCAATTAGGAAAGAATATTCCTCGGTGGTTAGCAGGGTTAGCATACAGCTCATTTTTATCTCCTCTGTATGTCCCTTTTGCTTCCCTGTTTTATCTATCTTCTAATTTCTCCAGTAATCCTGGACAGAGGAGCAAAGTACAAGATAAACCTCATGCTCTTATAGGAATACTTCATTATGCCATGGTATGGGATGATACACGCCTATCAGTCAGGAAACTCCTAGCCAGAAAGTTGTTTTGATACAAACAAATGTGTGAATGATCATCCCCAACCATATCTGTGAGGAAAAATGAAATGCCTGTATTTACTGTTTTTTCACTTTTACAGACCCAAGTGACTCCGAAGGTGAAATCCCAAAAGGTCACACTGGAGTCGACAGCACAAGCCAAGGAGATCAAACTAATGTTCCCAGACCTCAGGGAGACTACTGAACACCCTGTCTTCATGGTAATCCCATCTTGATCTCCTTCCTTCCTCCACCCTTTATGTAGGGATTTAAGGGTGTTTAGGTAGCTTATGAATACTCAGGCAATAAAATATAAAGTGAAAGCTTTCTACTCTGAGATTGTTATAGCTCTTTCTTATTGCAAACCTATCCAAGGCACCATATCTGTAACCCTGTGTAATATATCTTGCTTGGTTAAAAAACGTGGTGACACCCTATGTGAATGAAGGGCCACCTGTCTTAAGGATGGAGGAAACCTGGATACTAGAATTTTAAATAAATCATAGTAGAAGTGTGTAACAATTTGAATTCTGAGTACTTCCTTTTGAATTAGACAATACAAGAAAGAAATCCAGTCAGGCTTTCTTGACACTGTGTAGCCAGGTTACTCTAAAAAAGTCCCTACCCTAAAAACCCCAATGCAGACCCAGGGTTCTCAGCCTGAGAGTGTGGTGCATGAAGCACAGGGTGCTGACCACAGCTGCTGGCAGTGCAGCATAGCACTTAAAAACCAGCTGGAGCAGGTCTCTTCTGCACAGCTCTGCTCAGTCCTAATGTGCCACCCCCCTCACAGTGGATGGAAACAAGAATTAATGCTGAACTGAAGCAGTATGTGGACAGATGAGATTTTTGCCATGCCATTTTTGGGAACATAGCACACCTTGTTTCTGCTATCTTGCAAGCAACAGACAAGACGTTTTCAAATATAATGGACTTCAAATGTCAGGTGTAATCAAGGGTGAGACTGTGAATGCAAATAAACTGTTTTGATAAGTGCAATCTAAATACCAAAACCAAATTACAGCTTCCCTGTCATGGCACTTCTGCTGTGTGAGGTGAAAGCAGCACAAAATCCTGGGAGGTGAGCAGAGGATGTGCATCTTCTCCCTGCACTTAGGGAACAGGCACCCCTTGAGAGCTGGGGAGGCAAAGGGGTGCCATTAGGTGTGGTTAAGAAATGAGGGAAAGCTGTGATAAAAGTGCAGGACAGTTGAACTGGAAACAAACAAAAAACCAAGCAACTTCCTGATGTTTTCTTAAATTACTGCTTCTGTCTTCCATCTGAAGGACAAATAGGTGGCCCTAGATCCTACAAGAGGAGGTCTGCTACAGAAGCAAGCTACCTGGTCCTTCATATCCCATCTATTTCCTGGTACCTGCCTGTTTCATTTGGGCATCACTGAACTACTCAAGTTGTGATCTGGAGAACTGCCTTCTCCTCTACTACCAATTTGAAATTACTAATACTTTGTTTTACTTTAGAAAGACAATCTTTCACGAGAGCTGTGATGAAGATTTTTAAATTATTCAACCACTCTATGCAAATAATAACTAATTTTTGCAATGCCCTGGTGAGGTAGGTAATTATATGTTATTCTTTCTTACAGGCAGAGACATTAGGTTTGAATCATTGGCCCTAGACCAGAGGAGATCTTTGAACTCAGTTTTCCTGGGCTGAGGTGAAAATTTGTAAAAAGCTCTAGTTAGATCAGATGCAGGTTTTCGTTTTCCATTTTTGTCTCATCAAGAAACCAGGCTTGGAAGAATATCCCTTGGCTGAGTTGCCAGAATATGTTCATAAATGATTCACTTGAACCTTTCACAGTCAAAAATGACACTGAGAGTACCATGGAAATAAATTTTTGAGGGTAGATGAGTCACCTGGATTTCATTGGAAGTAATGACAAAAGCTGATTCTGTTACTCACATGAGTTTTATCCTCATTGCCTAAAATGCTTTTGCTATATAGTGATCTGGCTGGATTTCTCCATCTACCTTTCCAGTTTAGGGTCTTGTCATAGATGAGGGAGTGCGGTTTGGTTGTGCTAAAACTTTGTAAACCTGAAGTGAACAGCACCCATGTTAGGTGCAGGTCCTCAGTAATCCAAATTTGGCTTGTGGTCTGAAACAGGTTTTGTATCTCTTCCAGAATCTGCCACCTACAACAGCTCAATTATCTTACGAATGACTCACTGAGTTCTTGTGGCAGTGAGCTCCTGTCCTAATTAAGGGAACAACCACCTGAGCTCTTTCCTTGCACAGCTTTCCTGTTCCCCTTTTATCTTCTCTCTGCCATTCCTTAACTTACTTCGCTGCGACCTGTCCCCAGCTGTTTGTGCCCATGCTTACCCTTCCTCAGCCATCACATTCACATGCTCAACATCACTCTGAACCCCTTCTGCATGATTTTAGGTGACCAGAAGGGTACATGGAGCCCCAGGGGCAGCAACATGGGGGTTACAGGGCAGCAGTACTACGAAAAAAGCACTGTTTCTTCTCCATAATGACAACTTGCTCTGCTGCTGATCTTTAGGCCACGGGTGGGCTCTCACGGGAGACGTCAGACTGTACTTGCTGGTGAGGGCCATCAGCCATGCTGTCTGATCTGTGAGTGCCCTGGGATAGCCACAGTGCTCATCCCTGAGCAGATCCTGCTCTGGCATTCAATCACCACTACCGGCCTCCTCTTCAGCTTCAAAACAAAGTCATGAGGAGATATGGAAACTTCTGTAACTTGTCCTGCACTGCACAATAGCTGGGTCCTGTAAAGTACTCCTAGCCCTATCCTCACAAGAACTCCAGCACTATAGGAGTCTCAAATATTTACGAAACAAATTCTTACATTTCTTGATGGAAATTACAGTTTTTACATGTTTTGAATGCAGATTTTTTTAAAAAAACAGTATTTTCTAATGAAATGATGCGCAGACTGACATCAAATCTTTGCCTCAAACACTCTATAAGAGATCTATCTCTCCTGCTTTTTAAGAGAAGAATATGAGGCACAGCAGGATGAAGTTATTTAATGAAAATCACTGAAGTCTGCTATGATAAATGAGAACTTTAACAAGAATGGTGATATCCTGTTTTTCTGATATGCTGTTCATTAGGTCAATCAGTAGTCATGCTACAGTTCTGTTTTCTTATTTTAAATACAGTGTTTAGAAAGCAGAAATTAACTTCTCTACTTATGCATGTACAGGTAGGCATGACATGTATCTCCTTAGACTTTACTTCCATGTTAATACATGTAGAAAACTTCCTCCTGCTATCTGGTCAGCCATGGAACTGTGATTTTTGCTACAACACGGGGTAGGATTTATGTTCACAGACAGTGTACAGCTAGACATGCTCTTGCCTTAGCATCTCTCATCCTAGATCTCTAAAACGGAGAATGGAGGCTTTCATTACAGTATAGCAAGGCTTTCCCTCCTATCCTAAAAGTGCAAACACAAATACTGTTTCAGATGACAGTCTTTTAAAATACATCTAAGCCACTTTTTTTTGTTGTTTTCATTTCCTGTTGTCAAAATGGGATCCAGGATTTTTCTGTGATGTAACTACCAACAAGTCAATGCAATTAAATATTAATGTTCACATTCAATAGATCACGTGCATCATTATAATAATTCAGGGCTTTGGAAGCATATTGAAGAAAAGATCTTGAGAGAGGCACCACATAGGACAACAGAACTCATTTATCTGTTTTTTCTGCAACCACCTCAACACAAATGCTGATTTAATAAACACTGTTTGCTCCTGCTGGCTGGGTTCAGGGTTCACCACAGGTGCTATTTACCTCTGAAATGCATGATGACTACCAACCAGGCTCAGGGAGAGGCACATTTTTTCAATAATAGATCAGTGTCTGAACATGTCTGCAACTCATGCCATACCTAAGTCTGGTTATGCTAACACTGAAAACAAAGGTTCAGTTCATAAATTCAGAGGGCTTAGCTAAGACAAGCAGGAGCACATCAACCAAACACATCACTGCCGTGCTAGACCAGGGATCATTAGCTCTTGGAAGGTGTTTGTCCCCAGTACTGCAGATTCTTCCCATTAATGTATTTACTCATTTTGTTTTCAAATGCGTTCTCTTACATGTGCTGCCAACACCTGGGCATCCCTGTGACTGTGCACTTTCTACAAGAGCTCTCTCTGGACATATGTCCTGGGGCCACAGGTGGTACTGGGAGCATCAGTTGTGGGAAAGGTTTCCAGAGCCCTACAGATTCTTACCATCAGCAGCTTTCATCCTGGCCAGAGGATAAATGGAAAGCAGTACACAAAATTGCTGTGAGTAATGAGGAGCAGCAAAAAGTCAGATATCTGAAGTATTATGGAAGAGAGAGAAATCCCATTTCAAGCACATTTATAAAAGATAGGTATGCTATTCAGGTTTGATAGGTCCTGACTTGTGCAGGAGTACATCAGCAGAATGTGGTATTCTTGTTGCTTTAGCCATTTACACAGATCTACCTTGACTGTGGCCAGAAAACTGAGGAGCTTTGCTTTGTTTAAAAAAATTGGGAGTCTGAAACTTTCCATTCTGAACAGAGTGAGAAGAAAACCAGCTTGCTCAGGAAAGAGAACATAGACAAAAGAGTACAAACAACAACCTGGAAATTACTCTGTGGACAAAAATTGGCTGAATGTGATGGTTACAGGAGTAAGTCTGCCTGCATTTCCCATGATTCAAGCAGCTTCTTGGACAAATAGATTTATGAAGAAATGGCTTTACCTCCCAAATCAAACTACCATGTTTAATATATTTAGCCAAATAATTACCAGCCTAAAAGGAGGGGTAAGAAGTTCAGTTTGTGCCTTATGCATCTCAGGAGAATGCTTTAATCATTAAATACTGGTTGGTGTGAATCTCAGTCACTTTCACCTCCTAGAATCAATCCTGGGCTTAGTAAGTCTTCTGGATCAATATACCAAGTTAATTGAACCTTTTCATGGAAAAGTTCTGTTTCACCTTACCAATATTTTCTCTTGGGAAAGGAAAAATAACTCCATATCAGAATCACTTCATATATTGTGCACGAAAATGCCATCTTTTTTAGCAGTCTATTTTAGTACAGATATTTGGGTAGACCACATTATTTTCTTCCAATTGCTTTTTCTGATTTTGCTTAGATACTATACACAAGGGGTGGCTGAGAAATTCTTTTTGCTATATTTCTTCTCTAGAGAGATTTGTTTTTTCCAGCTCTGAGCTGCTGCTGAATTCAGGTGAGCATCAAAGCCTAGAAAACACTGAAATTTTGTCCCTACAAGAGAAAGATCATCTACTAAAAAAAACCCAACCTGAAATATCAGAAAATCTCTCCAAATAGGTACATAGTGTCCTGATAAGAGCACCTGACTTAGCATGGAATTGGAAAATGACAAGCAGGAACAGACAGTGTCATCACTCTGTCATGAGTGACTCTACTGAATGATGAGCTCTGTGTTAGAGTGGTTTTGTCACATCAACCAAACACCACACAGGATGCTTCCTAACACACAAACAAAAGTAAGACCGACATAAATGTGATGGTGGTCTTGAGGTGGCATTCATCAATGAGATGTGGGTTGTCCAAAACTATGACTTCCACATACCACCAAAAATACAAAGTTTTCCCTTCTATTTATATTTTTAATTGTGGTGCTCCACAAGGGCATCAAGGAGGCTCCATGATCTAAAAGAAGAGATCTGGGGATAATGGGGATAACAGTTGGTGGGTGCAGGTTATAAGAAACATGAGAAAGAAGAGAGGAAAATAACTGTGAAAAACAGTAGAACTTTTTGAGCAGTCAAAATGCAAGTAGCCCCAGAAGAATAGTAAAAGTAAGAAAGAACTGCAGAAATAAGAGATGTAGACTTTGGAGTAAGCTCTAAAATCCTCTTTGTCTAAAGCAGATAAGGTGCTTGAAGACAGTATTTCACCATATCTCTGCAGCTCTTGGTCTCAAATCTCAGGAGCAGAAGGAAGGCATTTATTCACATATAAAATGAATGCAGCTGAAGAGAATGTAGTAAATAAGGAACAGCCACTGTGCCATGAGGAGGGACTGCTGGTCAGGCACCAAAATAAATTAAAATAGACTGTTCACCACCTATGCAAGAATAGAAGTTAGGAGTACTTCTCACACAGAAGTCAAGGCTCAGATATTTCAATTTTCCAGCTGTGGCAAATGATGCAGAATTAGAATGTGCTTGTAGAAAAACTATTAACAATTACCAACTATGTCAAAGCTTTCTCTCTCCACTTTCATGAATTGTTCTTAATTAGACTACATTTCAAATGTGGTTACTATTTAATAAGAATCTTCAAGAGAAAACAGAGCTAAATTGACAAAGATTATAAAAAGAAGTCTAATTTCTTTGGGTTTAATCCTTTGTGCCAAATAAAGCGATATTTTCTCAAATTCCATAACTTATTTTAGAAGGGTTAATTGTCTGAGAATGAGTATCTGCAGACAAACAAGAAGACAGAGATTGGTATAAATGCACCCACGCCCAGTCAAGCTTTCATTCTCAGCCCCTCAGAGAGGGTACATTAGTGCTGGAAAAAAAGCAAGTCCTATGGTAGCCAGAGTCCATTACAGAGCTGTAAGTATTTATCATGTCCCTTTACGCACAGTTTCCCAATAATGCAAGTGCAGAGCTACCTTCTAATCTTGTATTTGCTGGTACACATTTCTATGGAAAAGATATTTACAGTGCCCTTGCTGCCCACATATGAATTACTTAAATTTCTTCAAGCAGGTGTGGGTTGGAGCTTTATTGACTAAAGTTCACAGAGCAGTGAAGAGAAGCCATTTCCCCTGGAGACACTTTGATCAAAGGAAGCCTGTGAGATATCATGCTGAGGGTCACAGAAGAGGGACAGCTTCTGTCACAGGAATACACCCTAAGGCAAGTGGGTTTACAAGAATCAGAAGGAGAGGAGAAGGGGAAAAAAAAGGTAAGGTACATGGCAGTAGCTAATTTTAACTGCCAAAGTAAGAAGTGGCAGGGAAGAGCAGGACATCCGTGAGAAGCCAGAAAAGCCCGGAACAAACATGGTGAACTGGCAAGGTAGAGAAGAAGATAAGCACAGAAACTTAATTGAATGCTTTGAAGTTATATTGAATGTTAGACAGAGAAACGGAAACTAGTTTGTGGGCCTAAAATTAGCCACAAAGTAAAATGGAAAAATCAGTGATGGGAAAGGAAAGAAATCCTTGATGCAGCTCAAATATCTGAGGAATAAAGGGAATCCAGTAGAAAAGGCTGCAGGTTCCAATGTGCATGTTCACTCATGTTTCTTTGGGTATATGTGGTTTTTTACTTCCTTCTAAAAGATCTGTATGGGGAGGGCTGTTACTACTTCACAGTTCAATGTTTCTAGACTCCACCTGGCTTGGCCAAAGCTGCCAGGGTCCTCCAGGTTCCTGACCCTGCTGAGAGCTCCATTGCTGGCACCACATGGGAAGTTGATGCTCGCAGCCCTGCTACCAAAACCTTGTCACATAAACCCACCAGTGACTTGCATGGCTACTGTGCACTGGTACACGGATGCAGAACTTCCAGAAAACCAGAACTGGAGTCCAGCAAGCAGCAGCTCCACAGCACATGTGCCATATCAGCTCCTAAGAGTAGTCCAGGCGGAAACTGGGATTGCTTTGATCACAAGTAAAACTGAAGAAAAGGAGGAAGCACGTATTGCCGCAGGTGTATTTGCAGCACTCTGACATTACTGCTTATATAATAATTGGGGTAAAACCCAAAAGCATCACAGAGTGCATGTGACTCACTGTCTGCCCCAAGTGATGGGGCACAGTAATTAGGATTCTTTGAGACACTCAAGATTTTGACTTGTTAACTTGGTTGAGTGTGAGAGAAATCATGATGGCAAAATACAGGAAGAGAAAAATACACAGTATGTGACTTTTCAGGGGGATTGTTAGTCATAAGGTAAGACAAATTATGTCTGTCAACTTGATGCATTTCTGTGCTTTCTTACATAAATATATATATGTATACATAGATATATAAGTAACCTCTGAAATGCTTAGTTATAATTCAACAATTTATAAGAAAGTTTCTTCCCTGGTACTTTGCATGTTTTATTCCCAAGACAAGAGAAAAGAGGTGGAAACAAAACTGTTCTCAATACAAATCTGATCAGCCCCTTCAGTTTCTTTGTTATGATAATTGGTAATTACAGGGAAAAAAAAATTCTTCATTTAACATGAAGATTGCTTCAAATGCCTTCCCTACACATGATCTATCACAGCCCACCTATGGATGACATCTGTACTGAAGGTTAGACCAGGTCACACAAACTCTCTGAGCAGCTACCAGCCACTGCTCTCTGCTCCCCCATTCCCCAGCACCTAGGGAAGCAACTAGGGCAGTACCAAGATCTGGATATTTGAAACGGCCTCCAACGTGAGGCGGCTCTTTGAGATGCTACATTTCCCTCCCTGTTTAGCCCAGTAGACTGAAATTTACATGGTGCCAGTGAAGCCATCAGGAAAGCTTTGGGCCAAAATCAGAAGCTTAAAGAGGATTAACTCCATTCTGAGAAGAGTCACTGCCTAGTCATCCTCTGATTGGGCCAGACAGATCCCTGCTCCCTGAGGATGACTGTGGCTACAGGCATCTGGTGCTGGGTCACTGCACACCTACCCTCGTGAACTGAACCTTTCCAGCAAAAACCTACCCAGCTTTGTGCCCATCTGCTGCACTACACCAGGATGCATCCTGAGTGATGACAGGTGAGTCCTATCCTTTGAAGTCAGCTTCTGTGCATGTCACAGAATCACAGAATCACAGAATCACAGAATCATCTCAGCTGGAAGGGACCCACAAGGATCATCAATTCCAATGCTTAAGTGTATGGCCCGTACAGGGATCAAACCCATGATCTTGGTGTTATTAGCATCCCTAAAAGGCACTCAGTCTCCAAGGACCAGTTTTTGAGCAGCGTTAGGTTATGGCACTCACACTCACTGCCAAATTCAGACTTGGATTTCATAACCAGTTTCTGTTTACATCCTGGATTGAACCCTTGGTCTGAGTTAGGAGGTTCACTGTGGGCTCCCCGTCACAGGTCCTGACACTGCCCCAGCCTGGAGGTGAGTTTTCCTGGAAGCCTGTGGTAGATAAGCTTTGCTCCCAGCAATGTGGGGGAACTGCTCTGACGAGTCCCCCAGGGTTCTGGAGGCAGTGGGGAGAGCAATGGGAATTGGCAAAGGTCTGACTAAGGACAGTTAGACCTATTTCCCCAGCTGCTTGATTATCCAGTTGCCTTCCTGGTCATGTCCCCTTCCCTATACACAAGCTCATGCGTGGGTCTGCACACACACAGACAAGACCAGCCTTTCCAAGTTCAGAGTTCTGCTATGGACAACTTGCATTTTTTTTTTCTGAAGCAAACACATGACATCTGTGATGGAGAGATTAGATTTGGATAAATTAGATGTAATATCAGGCAATTTTCAGAGCAGGACTAAACGTTTTTAACTGGTCCTGGAAAAGGGGAAAATATTCTTATTTCAGAAAAGTATTTGCTAACACTGCTGAAAGGAGTTGCAATTTGATTCAAGGGTAGCCTTGTCTCTTTGTTTCCTTCTGAATGCTTTTGGGAACTTGCTTTCTAATCTTGACTAGATACATGTGCTTATGTATGCCCATTTTATACTGCTGTGCTCTTGTGGATTTTTCTGAAGTATTACAAAAGAAAAGGAAACAAAGAAAAACCCATTGACGTGAAAGAAATTTCCAGCTGAATCTGGGCGCTTGACAGTGAGTACAGGTGTGCTAAAATAAATACACAACCTCTCAGAAAATGTAAAACAGGCACTCATGCACAGTATATGGTACACTGCAAACAAATCTGCCAACAGGCAATGAGTGAAAAATCTTGGTGACTACTGAACCTCAAACAAATATATTCCACTGTTATCCAGGGAACGTGTGACCTCAAACATAGTCACAGATTCTAAAATACAATTTTATGGGACACTGTCTTTATCCATAACACCTTTAAATGTAAAGGTGGAAGGAACTGACTGTGTATTCAGGAAAAAAATACCTAGCAATCATGCCACACCAATGGGAGATTCTGTTCTTTAGAACAAAGCAACATCAGCTTCAAACCTTGCTTCCATTAAGAAGCTGAGCAGTATTGTATATAGATAATGCAAGAAAAGCTGACAAAATCTGTTGTTGTCTAGGCTTTCTGGCTTGCAGCAAACACTTCTCTGTCGTTTATTGGTAATTTCTCAGTGTAATGGAGTTAAACTGGAATTGCAGTGGTATTATCACTAATGATTTTCAATCTGGTTTGCTTTATGAGACTTTTAAAGAGTTGTTTTGGTGTTCCTATTACTTCTTTTCTTCATCGTAAAGCCAGTTACAGGATTGCCCACTCTCACTATAGATAATGTAAATGCTGTGTTTGTATAATATGTTTCATGAGAGCAAAGTAATGACTTGTGGTAAAGGAACTCATATGGGAACTTCTTAGAATGTGCACTGCCCATGAAAATATACCCTCTACATTAAAAATAATGTTTAACCCACAGAACTGCAGCAGTTTTAAACTCTGAGTCACATATTCCCCATTTTTTTAGCTTTTGGCATTTTAAGCCCCACATCAGAGAAACCACCACCTGTAAACCCGAGAGCTGACTCCCTTGGCACTGAACTGCCAAGGTTTTCGCTGGAGGCAAGGCATCCACTGTGGATGGGGAGCTCCCAAAAAGGACATCAGTATTTTCCACAGAAATAAACCTTAGTTTTTTCAGGTGCAGTTAGGAAAACAAGAGGGGTGTGCAACTAATCTCCAGCCAGGAGCTTTCCTTGGGAACCTGATTTTCATGTCTGTGTCTCCTTCCTCTGTCCAGGGTTGTACCTGATACCCTGTCATTCCTGTATTTTTTCAAAATACCAAGAGCTCAGCCTACTCTGAAGGGGCAAGTAGCAGCTCATATCTTTGGGGTTCGGTTGGGAAATGCCAGTGCCTTCTAACATGCCCCAGGCAAGAGCCTTCACCTTGGCCCAGTAATGCAGAAGGAGAAGCACTGCTGCCTTCACCACCCTCTGCCAGCATCTTGTGTATTCTTCTTCAGTGCCCTGTTCATCTCTGTAGCAACACACTAAAACTGCAGCTGTTATTACCTCCCAGCCAACCATCACACCTCCTTGTTATGGAAGGCCAGGCTGAAATCCTGTAACCACGTCGTGGCTTCTTCAGGAGATCCCTGCCAGGGCAGCAATGTGGCAGGAGCAGGGAAGTGAGCCCCAGGAAAGCCGTTTTACCCATTTTATCTGCTGCTGGTAGAATTGAAGACTTTTCTTTGCCCAACTTGCTTAGAAACTCACCGGTGCTGGGTGGTGGAGTGTGGCACCAGTTCTTCACAAATGTGAAAAATGTCTTGTGGGTTTCTGCAATCCCCTTTTCCTCAATGGGTTTCTGCTCCTCCTCAGTGTTTTCTGATGCACAGCTGCCTCCTGATTCCAGAGTAAGCCCAGCGTTTCCCATTCCAGTTGGATGGCTCTCCACACCATGAGGGAACACAGTGGAGTTGTCCATCCAGGAACCAGGACCGCAGCCATGGCTGTACCCACATTAAAAGTGATTGCATTTGGCATGAAATTTCACGTGTCATAACTTACTTTTCATTTTGTTTGCAGCTCCATAGGGTTACTGCTTGCCTGAACTGTCCCACACGTGTTCAGTCACTGACTCCAAGCAGCATTTTGGAGAATCTGAACACATTCCCCAGCTGTCCCTGGCAAATTGGTGGGACGGGCAGCTGTTGCTGTAGTCTGCCTGCAGAGGTCCAGAGGCACTGGGCAGACACCCTCTGCCTGTGCTGATCAGCTCACAGGAGTGCTGGCAGCAGCTCTGGGGCATCTGGAATGCAATGTGTGCCTTCATGCTTCTCTCCAAGAATTCCCTGCTGGCCTTTCAGCAGCCCCATTTCTGTGCCTTTGCTCCCTAGAGTTGCCTGTTGCAACACACAGGCCTCCATCCCTGTGGGTCTTGGCCATGTCACCTGTGCAAAGGTTTATGATGTTTTTAACATAAAAACAAATGTCACGCATTAAATCATGACTTTTATAGACTCATCCAGTGCAAAATCACATTCACACTTCATTTACCAGATCCCAAAGCTCCAGAGAAATCAGGATCATTTGTTCCTAACTAGGCGGATATAACTGAGAACAGCAATGGAGGACAGCTGTGCAGGTTTATCTAGGGGTAGCTTAAAGACAGTTTACAGGTCAATAAATACAGGTATATTCATTATAGCTGTGTCCAAAGGCTGCACAGAGATGAGTTCAGGAATGCAGACTGCAAAGCTTTCTAATGTTATTCAAGAAGGATAACACTGAAATCGATGCTTCTGCCCACTGTGAAGATGTGGTTTAATGAATGACAGAAGAAAGCCACTGCCTTTGCTCAGAGACAACTCGCACTTTCTAAGTGGCTTCTGAACAGCTGAAGTCAACCAGCTCATGCCAATGAGAGCAGAGTTAATACACACAACAATACTTGTTTAGCTCGGGAGACTGGAACTGAAAGTGAACAATGCAACAGCGGAATTTGCTGGGGAGTCTGTGAATGTCTTTCACAAGGACAATTCTGCCATTTTATACAAGGGGAAAAATCCTTCTAAATTGAAACCAGGATATAAGAAAATTCAAATTTTGCACTACCCAGAATTTCTGGGAAATATTGGCTTGGTACTTAATAATTTTCTCACGAGTCATGTGTGAGCAATTTATTTCGACATGATAAAGACCTTTCTCTTTCTTTACATTTGTGGTTAGTTTCATTTACAGCTATGCCATATGAAATGTAATGTAAATTCCCATAAATCATTCAGTGAGATTCTCTTCTGCCTCAACTTTGTGACTTGTTGCAAACAGTGTCTACTTAAGAAATCATCACATTCCCAAAGGCTGTATAGCAAGAGTTACACTTGGGGCTTTCTGTGTAGTTTATAGTCAGAAAGGAATCCTGCACTTGTTAGATTGCAGTTTGGAGGGTCAGATTATTTCTCTGTTGGAGCACATCTTGGGAGAGATAGGAAAGACTTACTGGAATACCCTCTGTCCTCTTCAGTTTTCATCAGCATTAATTTGCAGCTTCCTTGGTCCCTCTTGCTTCCTTCCCTCTTGCTATTTTCTCTTTAATGAGCACGGGGAGAACTGGTCTGTTATGAAATACCAGTAAGCTACAGATGAAAGTATATCAATATGAATAGGTTTTAGCAAGACAGCAAGAAAATCTCAAGTTCTACTCCTACTCTTCCCATACCTTAAAATCATAAAAAATTTGACAGCACTGTCACTGGGACTAAAAAGTAACATTGTTTCTGTGAGATGAATGAGGCTGGGCTGTACATAGGGCTGGCATATCCCAATACATAAAAAGACTAACAAAACCATTCCTGCCAAACAGCTTACAAAATCTGGGTCTCTGCTGGAAGGGCAGCACTAGTGAGGTGCATCAGAAAACAGCTCAGCAAATGTGTCTGCTATGCAGAATTCACTGTATTTCCCATTCAATTGGTTTAAAGTGTCTCACAACGGATAATAGTACACTACAAAAATACATTTTATTTTTATTTCTTTATGCAAATATATACAAATATATTATTATGTCTATGTTTATAGAAACTAAATTTAGAGCAGTGTTGACAATAATTCATCGCATTTTTGCCCTTCATCCCTTTAATTTTAGATCCAGGTATCTGTTGGGATTTCTCTGAGTTTACCTTGAGTTAGTTGCCTAACATGGGGCTGGGATGCTGCTTGCGATGTTCTGTGCTCTCCCACCTGGCCTCCAGTGGTTGGCCCAGGGCCCTGCCAGTGCTGTGCAAACTCCTCTGCAACCTGAGCGTGCCCAAAATGACACTGCATAAAGAGCTGAATCCCAGTTTGCAACCCTTTCGCTAAGAGAAATCATGGAGGGAGAGAAGCATGAGACACTGACATGGAAATTCATGTTTCCAACTGCTGCTGCCTACATTGCTGCTCTTGCAGCCTGGCAGCTTCTTCTTAAGAGCTGTTGCAGGATGGATTTGCTTTTTCCCTCTGATTACACTGCTGTTATACTGCCTGGCAGGAGCTGCAGCCCTTCTGTTTCCTGACTGAGCGTGCTTGTGTGGGGTTGGATTAAGTGAGGCTCCCGTGGGAATGGCTTCTACGTGTTCTTGGTTCCCTTCCCAGCCTGGTTCCTCTCCATGCTGCAGATACTGAGATCCAGGTGCTGAGGGGTGAAACTATGTGCAGTGCACCCCTGAAATCTATGCAGAGCAGGATTTAGGATGTGTAATGGGGGCAAAGAGCCTCGTCTCTCCAGCTCACCAGCTGCAGTGTTGCCTGGGCAGGAAATGCTGTTCCGGTTGCCCAGAGCTCACCACTCAGGATGACTCCCCAGTCCTAACCCATCTTCTACACCTTGCTTTTTTCACTTGTCTCCTTTCCCATTGGCTACTCAGGACAAAGCTGCATTTTGTTCACTTAATTTGAGAAAGCCTAATGCTTTGGAAACGCTTGTGTGCCAGAACCATATGGCCCTTTCTGTTTACTTACATGAGGTAATTAGCACTGGCTCAGACAGAAAGGACCTCCCAAACATTTTGGGGACAGAAATGGAGGTGTTTGAACCACAGGACTCATCAAACTGGTTATAACTTCTGCTCCCGCTTTTGCCATTTCCTGAGTCCAGTGATGAGGCATCTCAGTGATGCTGGTTCTCCTTTCCAAACAGGAAAATGCATCTTTGCCTCCACAGAAGGGGATTATTTTGTGCCCTGAAACATGAAACCTTAATTCCTCCTACAACTACATTTCATTTCTGTGAACAGTTGAGCCTTCTTCAACATTTTTTGAACCTGGAAAAAAAGGAGAATTATTAGAAGTAAAATATGTTATTAAATGAGAGCTGACATGAGTCAGGCTTACTGATGGGAACTTGCATAAAATGTGATATTACTTCATTCCTACCTTAATTGAAGATATTTTCAGCCTAAGTGATGTGTAACTGCTCAGTGATTTAGCTCTCTTTTATGAATAATTATATTACATGTATTCTCTCTGGGTATTTCCATTGATACATAGGAAAAGTGCCTCTCAGAATAGCCTGTAAAGGGGTCAGGCAGATCTAACTTCATTGAATCCCTTTGAAAACAGCATATTTCGCCTTCTTAAAATCAACAGTTAAATTAACAAACGCAAGGAGAAACCTTTCAAATGAGAGGAATATTCCCTCTGCTTATGATCTAATTCCCTGGACACCCACTTACTAAAGATTTGACAGGAGTAACATGAAGCTACAGCATTCACTATGTGGTTCATTTTTTATCAAACAAGACAGAAAGAATGAAGCCTTGTCTGTGTTTGAAAGCTGTATCATGTTTCTGCCATTTCTTTAGGCATTCTTACAGAAACCTTTCAGTTCTCGCTTTCTCATCTTCTGCAGGCTATTGTATTAGCAATATCTTCTCAGTGATTAACAGAATAATGGTGATTTTTGCGTGAAGCATAGGAAGAGCCTCATTCTTACCTCTGTACTCATGAAATGACCAATTTCAAACTGTGATGAAAACAGAAATAATTATAAACACTTCAGAAAATAAAGAAATCTTCAAGAGCTATATTTAATATTAAACACCACACAGAAAATTTCCCAGGCAACAGGCCAAGCTGAGATTAACTGGATCTTCTTTAAGAGGCATTTGTCATGTAAATTTAAAACCAAACAGTAAAAAACACTTTGACAAACCTTTACATCATTGCCACAATCTGCACCTAGACCCAATAAAATAATAGACAGGAAAGCTGCCAGCATCCAAGCCAGGAGTATGCAAATGCCATGTTCTGCAGCTCGCCGACAGCAGCTGGAGAGCTGAATCTAACAGCACCACTTCAAAGATTTCCTAGGGAATAATTGAACACTTAATGATTTTAAAGTTCCATAATAGGTCTAATGCCAAGTTGTTGTTTAAATTAATTTGCCTAGCAAGTGATCAACACATATGTCTGGAAGATGCTTACATCTCTGTGTATGTTTGCAGCTCTGCCACAGTGATGATTTGAACAAGAAATGCAGTGGGACATGGATCTTGTCCCAGGACACTGGGGTGAGCTGGGTAAGCAGCTGGTTCTGGATGCGGTGAAAAGTCCACCTTTCAGACCACAGCATTCCTTTAGTATCATTTATTATGCCAACTGGGTCTGCTTCCAAGGCAAAATTTGGAGGGCATCTTTCTTCAAAATGCCACAGAAGACTCAGACTTGCCTGCAGCAAAGAAGCAATGGCTTTTGTTTAAGGCATTTCTGTACCAGCTAAGTTAGTTTCTTAGTTAGTCAGCTTGAAGTAGAGAAGAGACGGAGGTCAACCAGCAAAGCCACGACAGGAACTTCCCTCTCAGTCCCATTTCTCAGAGTGCTGAGGGGGACCCCTTAAAATGATGAGGCAGCCCACTTTTAACACAAAAAGCAATGCTGTTCCATGCCACTTGTAATTGAAATGTGGCCTTCATCACCATGGTATGTGCACCTGCATTACCTGAGGCCAAGGTTGTCATGTATCCCCCTTGTTTCTGCTCACTTGCCATGTCCCAAGTCAACTTCATTTGCACCACCTCTAGGTGTCTGCACTACATTTGGCATGATTCTCCACCTTTGCTCATCATCTCTTTTGGTCCCAAGACTTGCTGTACCCTTGTCAGCTCTTCTACAGATCAAGCTCAAAGTATGCTGAAAGGTTACTGCAAAGTTGTTCATAGGGCTAAGGGCAAAATAGAACTTGCCTTGTGGAAAAATAGGAATTTTCAGCCCTCAGGTTTCTGAATTAAAATACGTGGCCTCAAAAGGCTGTAAGATAAGTTAGTGAAAAGCTCTGTGTGGAAAAATGTTTGAGAGCCTTACAGCATGAAAGGGGGAAAGAGAAACTGCAACCAGCCTGGTCTTGTAGAGGGTTTAATCCTTCTTTATAAATTAGCCCCTTTGTACCTATGAAATGTTTGATCAGATTCCAGATCATGGCAGTGATTTGTGCCAGCTGGGAAGCTGAAGAGTAGAGGAATGTTGGATATTTAAATATCTTACCAGCCCTTCATCTGGGTTAATATTTTTTTAGCAGCAAATATGCCTTTCTGCTAAGGAGTCTACAACTACTGCTCACCATGCTGAGGTGTGGGTACCTTTGCCTTGCACAAAGGCAGTATGAAAGACAAGAGTTGAGGGAAAAATTGGTGCCACTCATTTCTCTTTCCTAAGGATGCACCAAACGCATCCAGACTGATGAGTGCTTGCATTCTCTGTGCCTTGATTTGCAAGCCTGAGTCACACAGTTCAGCTTTTTCTCCATTCACTTTGCTTTCTGCAGTACATACCAGCCACTGAGTAACTGCATCACCTGAACCACTCCAGGTCCCTGGGTCTGTGTCTGATCAGGATGGCAGCTGGCAGGTCAGTAGGGCAGAGAGGATTGCAACACTATAAAAACAGCTCAAGCCTAGTTCTGATGAAGTGGTTGCCAGTGGGACAGGCCTGCCCATGACCTGTCCTCCTGTACTCACCAGCAAATATTTCATGGTTAGGGTTATTGGTCTCTCCTCCTGCAGTCAGCTGTGGCAAGAACACCACCAGGTCTCTGACAAGAGCAGGCATGGATATGGATATGCAACCAGATCTAGGACCTTGGAAGATGTTACCTCAGTGCTCAGCTAGAGCAGGATGCAGGAGCAGTCTCTGCCACCTGATCCAGCCATGAGCAACCATCTCCAGTATAGAAATGTCTGTGTAGATAATTATTAAAAAAAAAAAACCCCAAGGCAATTTCTCTGAGCAGCTGCCTCTGGAAAGGGTATCAGTGAAGTGGCAGTATAGAGGTGAGCTGGCAGGCTGGGAGCATGGGGAAGATGCAATGATAATTCAACCATCCACATGAAAAACTGATACGTTGAAGTATTCATATATTAGAGTAAACTTTGTGGGAATTTATCTGATTGTGTAATGCTACCAAGTCCTGAAACTTTATTTTTTATTGCATATCTAACTAAAAAATTACAGCCAGTCTTGCTGTTTGGTAAACTTATAGTGGACTATTTATTCTACCAAAAATACTAAAATTATTTTCTCTCAGTATTTTGGTTGAGTTATTGTGCCGAGGAATAGCAGGAATTCACCTGAAATTTAGTATTTATGGAGACGATGGTAGTGACTAGGACCGCCCTACTTTGAAGTCTTCCTTCATTCTTTCATACCACATGTCCTACTAAATTAATTAAAAAATTGGGGAGCCCTCCAGTGGCTAAAGTTATAGAGCCTAAATTACCAGTGTATTAAAGAGGTCTCCAAACATTTGATGGTGTCATTCAACTTCACAAAAGTCCATGTAATTTAATATAGAACTCTACAAAGTGTTATCTTTCTACTGAAGACACAATTTTTGAAAGGTCAATCCAGTTAATTACCTGTGGAGATACTTGAGGAAAAATTTCCTTAAATATTTTTTTTTTAGAAAATACCCACAAATGCAACAGATAGAATATCAACTTCGAGCTCTTAGAGATTTCCTTTAAAAGGTAAACACCAGGAATTTAAGAATGTTCTGCATTTGGTAATACAATTGTTCTCCTACTCCTCAGACTCTTACTTGGTATTCTGCTTTTCATTTTAAAAAAACCCCAAAACAAGCCAACCATCCTCTGTGTGTGTGGGAAATCACAACTCTTGACTCTTTGACAATCTTTATATTGATTCCTTAAAAGTCTGTATATTGCAGGTTTATCCAGAAAATGTGCCAACACAGTGTTCTGTTAAAAGAAGAGAGAAAAGTATGGGAACTTTACCCAGGTCTGCAGCTCAGCTGTAGTTCATTGAGGTAAACAAAATGTGTTGAGGGACTCTGCTCTGGATCCTCCTTGATTTCACTTCTAAAATGCTCATTGATTTCCATGAGAAGAGATTTGGACTAAAAACCTGTAGGGAGATGTTGTAAAGAAAGACACAATTTTTTTGTCCTTATGTCAGTTACTATCTCCTACTACATGCTTTACAGAGGGAACATAAGTAAGACTCTTATAAATGAGGAAATTTGGGACAATTTTGTATGTGCCTCATTGCAACAAACTGGAAACCCAATGCAAAGCCCATTTAAGTCAACAGCTTTTGGCTTGGGCTCTTGGAGAAGGAGAAATGGATCAAACTAAAAAAAATTATGAACCTCCCTTTGAGCTGGGAGACAATCTTTGCACAGGAGGTGACTGAGCTGCTGGCTGGCTTTGCCATTGAGTGGGGTGGCAATACCCAGCCCAAAGCCTGAACTCCCAGTCATCTGTGGCTTGTTGTCAGCTGCACAGCAGCCATGAAGCAGAGCCAGTCTGGTCACTGGCCCAGAAAGAGACTCCTGCCCTCTAATTAGCTGTGACGTTGGTGACTTGGAAGACCTCACAGTTTGTTTGTCTACCCTTCCTCTCAAACGTTGCAACAGGTCTCCATCCCTTGCATACTGCTCCACAGCTGACAGGTGATCTCAGCACCTTGTAGGCAGTCTGAGACAACATCCCAGAGTCTGCACAGTGGGGTGTGTGTCACAGCAGGGCAGGTCCATCACACAGGCTTATCTCAGGGTACAGTCACTGACCCTGGCAGTGCTGGGCAGCAGGGAATGACAGCCACTCTGAGAAAGCTGGAGCATCAGCTTCATTCTGATGGAAACACCCTGCTTCCCAAGGATGAGGATGGCCAAATCCTGCACTGCACTGTGACCACTGCCCTGGCAGCACTGGCTGCTGCTGTTGGTGAATGGCAAACCCAAAGCCCCCTCCTGACTGCCACAGCACCACAAGTCCAAGAGAAGGAGGTGCACAGTGCAGCCATCCATCACCTGCAGAAGCATAAAAATAGCATGGGGTGCCTACAAATTGAAAACGGTCTGTGTCAAGAGCTGTCAAAAGCTGTGGTTGCCACAGGGATAATTGGTTTATGCCAGCTGTAGTTGATGGGTACCAAGATGATGAAAGGAGACAGGATAATATGCCTTCTGTTGTTTAATTAAGGATTTTCTAAATCTGTATGAACTGTAAGCTCCGGATGTTGAAAACCACCCAAATGCACCCCAATATTCATAGCAATGACAGAATGGTAGGGAAAAAGGGTTCTTCCCAAAAAGTGCATGCACCCAAAAAAATGCAATCCCTGTGCAGGAAAAGGCCATTTGGCGATGCTCTTGCCCTTTATTTCCCACCAAATTGCTCCCTTCAGATGAATGCTTGTCAGCATCTTCCCTTATCACAGGGGCTGCAATCTTTACTTAATACCCTGAGGGAGGGACATCTTGGGTTATTTTGCACAGTGCAAGTGATTGAAATGCGACAGCAAACCGTTAACATGATCCCAAAACTGCTGGCTTCTGGCCCAATATCTTTTCTACAGTCATTTCAAAGAAGGTGATTAATAGCATGTCAGAGAGCTGCTCTGTATACCAAACACCACTTGAAGGACTGTAAATAGATAAAACTGAACAATCAACAACTGTATACTGAAATAAGGACAGGTACCCAAAGGGTTCTGGGAATCTCAGTTGTGATTTCTACTTTTATTGTTGTTAATGGTAGGTATCAAGAGGAGATGAATAGCTCTCAAATTAAATTTGCAGCTAATCTCATAGTAGGTGGCAAAAACTCTATCATAGAGGCAGCAGCCTTATCTGGAGGATATAGTAATAAAATCCAACCTGAACAACACAAGCTAATACACCCAGAAGAAATTAAGAAACTCATGTAGCTGTTTGATGGGGCTGGAGGTGTTTAGAAAGTAACAATGCTGGAAAAGTGCTGGGTGAGATGATGTGCAGCAAAGCCATGAAACTGGCTGTAAGCTCCCAGCATGGCATGGCAATTAGACTGGACAGCCTGTAAAAGCAAAGCTCATTGTGGTGGAGTCTGGGCAACATGAAAAGGATGACATTCATTTCACAGGACTGGTGTGCTGGGGGAAAAAAGATTACTGTTCTGCCATCAAGTATTAAACTTGTGAGGAAAAGGCTGGTGGTCTCAGAAGTGTTTATCCTTCAAGCACCTCCCTCTCTGAATTCTTTCCCTGTCCTCAGCTTGCCCAGTTTTGCAGGGATCTGCTCCTACAATCAACTTGGAACCGGGAAGAGCAGCCATGGCACAACTGTCCCCCCTGCCAAAAATCCCTGCTGGGGGCTGGAAAGTGCCCTGTGGCCAAGCTGTGCTCTGGTTCTCAGCTGCAGAGGTGATGGGCATCTTCAGAAGTGACTGGTCTCACAGCAACAGAGATAGTGCTGGCACCTCATAAATGTAATATTGCTCCACAAAGGGCATATCTGTGCTCATCCCAAAAATAAGAGGATGGGAAAAGATTCAGAGATGGGTTAACCGGGATATTCAGAGGTGTGGAATGGCTTTCACACCAGGAGCAGCCACAGAGACCAGAACTCTCCAGCCCAGGAAAGGACATGTCCAGGGACTGATGTGCTCCAGGTCCACCAACCATCACAGAAAGGGGGCAGGGAGTCCCACCAGGATGCAGTGACACCAGAGAGGGGCTAGGGCAGAACTGGCAAAAGCAGACAGTTCCCCACAGAGACAGGGTAAAATATTCACATTGGACCAAAACCAACTGGGTGAATTCAAAAACATCCATTACAGCTTTTAAATACCAGAATAACTCTTCTGGATCAGCAGCTGCAAATTTTCAAAGGCTGGGAGATTATTTGGGAAAACAGATCTAACCTGTTCTTGCATTCTTGCTTGTGTGTCCACTATGACTGTGGTCAGAGACTCGATACTGGGTCAAATTGGCAAATAGTCTAAGTATGGCCACTTTGATGTCTCTGATGATAAGGTTACCCTGTGTATTTCCTCTTGCCACAGCACATCAGGCCAACCCCGATGTCTCACTTCTCTCTGCATTTATTGTGGCAGTAGATATGATCAAGCTACATGTTTCTGTGCCTTCAGTAACCATCTCTTTCAGTGGTCACTATCTTCTCCAAGGTAGAGCAGGCAATAACAGATGGGAGTATCTAAATTGAGGAAGAGGGGTTTTCAAAATATTTTAGCATGTATAATTTCCTTCTGGTAAGAAGTCTTCCTGAAAAGTGATTTTTAGTTTTCTACTCTGAAGTCACTTGTACCACTTTCAGGTCTGGTTGGTGGTACATTTGGCTGTAGATCCCACAGTCTCAGACTTCACTAGGGCAAAGCAAGCTACAGCTGGATCAGTCTTCAGGGATCTCTCTACAGCTTCCAGGTGATGAGTTGCTTCAGGTCCTAGACACTCATCCTTATCTTAAGGAAATGTCTCTTGCAGCAGCTCATCTTGTACCAACCCCAAAAATCCCCATCCCAAAAAAAAAACATACACTGTTTGACTGCACACTGCTACTCTCTTCAGGGTATCAGGTTATGACTACTTGCCTCTCCCAGGTCCACTGGGCTTGGATCAAACCCTTGTTACCTCACAGGTAGAACTGGCAGCTCTCCAGGGTATGCACTGCACGTTCAGCTTATCCATTTCTGCCCTGAAATACAATCTGGCTGCTTCTGAAGATTGTAAAAATAATCAATAATAGGTTAAACTGCACATTTTCTCCAGGCGCTGGGTCTGCTTATATGTAGTAAGTGTTTATGAACTGAGAAAGGCATCCCAAATTTACAGAAATGCCTTGGTAATCCTGCAGCTAGATTTTTTTTCCGGTGCCTGTATGCCCTGTGATACCAATTTTGTTGTGCTTAGGGGATAAATTTTACTCACTAACACAGATTTGGATGGGTTTGCTTTTATCACATTTGAAAACAGGGGGCTAGTCATCCCCTCCCCCCCCCCTTACACTACTATTTCTTAGTGATGCACTTTTGTCAGTGAAGATGAGTTGGTAAAGACAAGAGGATTACATTCAAATTCAGCTGTATTTGTAGTTTAAACATGCGGGAAATGAGATGAGGGGAGGAAGAGCTTATGCTAATCCAGACAAATGGAAGAGCTCGTTTTCACATGGTTTATTTGGAGTCACATTAAATTCTGTTTGCAACCAGATGCATCTGCAAAACTGGGGCTGCCAAAATTTATATGCTTACCTGCTGTTATACAACTACTCTGGGGCTTTTAATGAACTGCCACAGGGATGCTTAAATCATATACTGCATATGCAAAGCACAATAGAATTTATTAGACAACTAATCCACAAAGCCCATCTTTTAATTCATTCAGGTGAGCAAATGAAGGTAGAAAGACAGAAACTATGAGCTTAAGGCCCCACAGCAAACCTACCCAGAGCTGGCATGACACTCCCAATTCCTCCCAGGGCTCTGTGTCCTTGGGTCCCAAATGAGTGATTAAGCAGCATGAGCAGTGTGTGTCCCAGCTCCAAAGGAGAGACTGCTTTACAGAGGAAAACTATGCTTCCTGGGCAGCTAATAAATCACCCCTCTCATCTTTGAAAGGCAGTTCTGGCTCTTCTTCACACCACTCAAAATCTGCTCATGTGTTGCTTTGGCTTGGCTATTTCCGGGACGTGGTGCTGGTCCCCTGTGCCAACTTCTCTATCAGGCTTAGTCATAGCCCCTCCCAAGTGAACGGAATAGATGGTCTTGGAGCCATCAAGGAGATGAAAGACACAGAGCCCCTCCACCCCCAGCCAAAAATTTGACATTTCTAGTGGTGGGGTTGGCTAGAGCAGAGTTTCTGCAAGTGGAACTGACCGGTTTAAGCTAATTTCATCCTTTATGCACAAGGTAGAAGAAAACAGCTAGAATAGAGGTACTAAAAGGAACTACCCTGCCAGGGTTTGGTGGGGTGTCCCACTTTAAATGGTGAGCTGCTTCCAGTCAGACTCTACGGATGCTGCCCAGATCTACAGAAAGAGGACACACCATACAAGTACTAACCTTTCCAGCTGGTCTCATGAGTTCTTCTGTGAAGAATCAGAGGGCAGCCCACCAGCCTGCTCATGGGTGCTCCTTGGAAAGCCACCAGCCTGATCACTGCTCCTTGGAAAGCCACCCTAGCACAAGACACCAATATGACATTATGCATATGTCCTTCATGCAGCCATTCAAACTGTGCCTGCCAAGTCCTTTTTCTGAACAGAAAGTGTATCACCCTCTCCATCAACATGTGTGTCATACTGATTGCTTCCCTAAGAAACAGAGACACATTTGGGATTTTTGGAAGCTTTTTATCCACTTTTGTTTCTATTCCTCCCCCTTACTCCTTTAAAACAGGCCTGCTGGCCTACATTTGCAATGCTGAAGAAGGTGTTACGACATTTCCAATGTTCAATATTTTTGTTGAAACCATCTTGAGAAAATAATTTTTAATTAAACACATTTACTATTTCTCATCTCTGTGTGATCTGCCTGATTTCCTAACTCCTCAAAATGATAAAAAAACATTTGTCTGTTCAGATATGCTGGCCCAAAGCCCATCACACCCACTGTAGTTTTATGATATGAAATGTTTGCCTAATTCTACGTACCATGGAATTATAACCTTAGTTTAAGGAAGGAAAAAAAATCTGTTACATAAGCAATCCCACCAGAACATGGAATTAAAGGACAAATTCCAATCTAGGCAACTCAGAGGAGTGGACATGTATTTACTCACTGAGATTACCTCTTAGCAAGTGCTAAGATACCACAGCGAGAGGTGCTGTTATAAAAAGAAAACACAGATTGCTGGAGCTAAAGCTCAACCTCTCCAGAGAATACCAGAAAATACCTCTGCCTCTGCTTTCTAGCACTTGATCTTAGCAGGTATCCTGCACAGCATGGAGGCCAAAAGAGAAAACCCCAAAGCCTCACAGTACCTTATTTTGCAAGATGCAAAACATTTCAAGTAGATGTTAAATGACCCCAGCTCTTGATTTCAGTGAAAGCTAAAAGTGCTTTGCTGTGCCACCAGGCAAGGCAGGAGAAAGAGGAGGATGTGCTCAGTACTTTCATCAAGAAGCTCTACACATGCCAGCTTTCTTCTCCTACGGATGGGATGAGACACAGGCAGTATTTCTTGGTGAGTTGTGTGTATTTCTGCAAATCACTTTCATCACGTTGCAGCAATTCCAACAGATAACATGACATTTTTCTCCCCTTTTGCATGACACCTTTCTCCCCTTTCTTTTATAAATCACTCATTTGTGTCTTGTAGGTTTATGAAAATAATCATCGCCCAGTCACATGGCTCAGTACAACATTATGTTTCTTATAACTAATCTAATAATGCTCAAACACTTCCTGGTATCACTGTGTCTACCTTTTATTTCCTGATACCACAAACTGCTCACAAACAATAGATGAACTGTTTCTATAGTTTTCCTTTCCCCCAATTTTGATGCAGCAGCTTCCTTTTTAATATATCGGTATTTCCCAAACTTGCATTTTTCAGGGTTGCCACATTCTGCTTCTCAGCAAGCCCTGACATGCTCTTGCCTTGATGATGCTGAGCAGCACAAGGGCCGGTCCCTTATCGCACATCTCCCTCCCCTGGGGAGCCACGGGCCAGGTGCTCCCCTGCCTGCCCCACCAGCACAGCCTGATCCAAGGGCAACTCAAACTGCTGCCCAGGAATGTGCCATGAGAGCTGGATGTCTGCAACTGCTGCTCTCCAGGAAGGCACAGGGCCCTATTTCTGCTGTTCCCCTTTGCATAGGATAAACAAATGTTTACTGAGGGCAAGAAGGAGCACGAGATTGAACTTGCCTCTGCAAAGCTATGGTTACAGGTGGTGAGCTTGAGCACGGGGAGGCAGGATCTGAGATGTACTCAAGAGGAAGGGCATGGAGTGCAGCCCATCCCCTCTCCCCAGGGAAATTCTGAGGCCAAACCGGCCCTGGGCTACCTGTATTCTCTTCTTTCTTCCAGCTGGTGCTTAGCAATGCCATGGAAAGATGGACAGATCCTCCAGGAGAAGTGTGAGTGCCCCAACTTCCATCTCACCATGTGTTACGGACTGCAGAGGTGAGAGACATTGGCTCAAGTTGTCTTGAGCAGGCAGCAGCCTTTTGTCAGCTGTATGGTGAGCTGGCTACTGACACATAACACCAAAACACTTCAAAAGGGAGGAAACCACAAGAATTTTAAGCATCAGTCTCCAGGTGACAGTAAAGACTTGCACATTTTTAAGAGAGAAGTGGCTCTGTCCCGAGATGGACATGCTTAAGGGACAACCTATGCTCAGTGTTTTCTTTGGGCTGCTTGCAAGCTCCTGTGTTGGCTTGCTGACTCCTCTTATACCCTGCAGCTCCAGCACAGGTCACCAAGTCAACCTGGGCACTACCCTGCCTGGAGCTTGGGCCTTCTTAATTGTGAATGAGCACAGCTGCCACTCAGAGAGGATCCTAGAGTAGAGAAGAGCAGCTGACCACACAGTGATGAGCACTGCTCATGGATCCTGAGTCCATGGGGGTGGCAGCCAACACAGACAGGATGCTGCCTGGCTTTGGCCCACTTGTGCTGCCTGTTTCCCAGCCTGTGGTGAGCACAGCTGTGAGTGGGTGGCCCTGCCACCAGCACCAGGAAGGCATTACACAGAAAGAGCCCATGAGCCATGCAATAGGAAGTGCCCTACTGAAAGAGGAGACATCCATCACTGTCTCCGGACTTTTCACCTTAGCCAGCCAGGCAGTGGTGGCTGCTTGGCCAGCAAGAGGCCGGGAGGGTGCTGCTTTCTGGGAGAAGGGGAAGCCCAAGCATCCAGCCAGTCTGGGGTGAAGACCTGCCCTTGGCAAAGGTGTGCAGGCTAATGAGAAGCAGTTCCAATAGAGCAGGTCTGGTGTCTGTCACCAAGCACGCACTGCAAGAGCCAGCACCTGCGTTCTGCCTTACGCAGCAGCTGGCCCGAGGGCTCCTCTCTCTGCTGAGCTGCTGCTGCTGCTCCTCTCTGCTCGTGCATGGCTTCCCCCACAAACCCTACCAAGAACATACACAGCTGATGCAGCAGGTAACCAACAAATTCCTGAGGACATGTAAATCGGCTTTTAGAAATGGCAGCAACTTCTTTCAACTTGTTTCTTTTATCTGCTTGAGTAGCTGAAACAAATTAGCTATGCTGCTGCCTCAAGTCACTGATTAACTTTGAGAGACCATATTTTTGTCATCTGAGGTTTGCAGGCAAAAGTAGAATTGCTACTTAGTTAGATCAACCAGTACAATTTGAAAAGTAGCCAAAGTTTGGGACATATGGTTTCTTTTTTAGGTCTGGAGTGGAAGGAGCAGATCTAATACATTTCTTTGCAATACAAATGACTTTAAGCAGTTTTGTCTCTTGTTTTGTCAAAATTTCATTATTTTTTGCACTTGATTTTCCCATCAAATAAATATCAGAAAAAAAACCTACAGTGCTTTCAGTTTTCATTAGAAATAGAATAAACATAGTCAAAAGAAACATACACAACCACAACTCATTTTGCAATGAAGATAATGTACTTGTGACAAAAAAGTTTGTGTTCCAGACTGGAATCAGTTAATGAAAACTCCTTGTTCAAAGAACATGCACTCATAGCTGTATTAAAACCTACTGAAATATTAAAATCTATTGGACTACTGAAATCAGAAGTGATACGTCAGTAAGATCCAAATGACCTTTGAGTGGCTTACTTCTGAAAACAAAAGAAAACCTGGGGCTGTCACTGTGAAGTTCCCCCTTTCCTAGCTGGATTAACAATAATGACTGCAGACACTCAACTCCTTTGCAGACTCTTCTTCATTGGCTTTTGCAAGGAGCAAAGCAAAAGTGACCAAGAATACTAACTCTACATCCTAAAAGTTCAAGAGATGTGTTACCAGGTACTCCAGGTTGAACTGTAAGGGCTCCAAGCAACTCTGGAAGAGGGATCAGAAATGCAATTGATTCTCACCCACTTCTGTAAATTCATTGTTTCTCTCCTGTCAGTCACTGTCAGAGGTAGTGTAGGAGAATGACTGAGAAGCAGATGGCTCCATCTAATAAATTTTGCAGGCTCATTTTTAAACAAGTGAGGCAGTCAGCACTGACAGTGCTTCACAAAAACCCTTCTGCCTGTCCCAATGTCAGCAGCAGCACTGAAAATGGGCTGCATGTCCCTGCTGGTTAGTAGGCTGGTCCTGCAGGGACTGGCAATAGCCTGTTTCTCAGTTCCCACAGCGGTGGCACAAGTTTCTCTCTCACTAGCAGACATATCCTGGGGGTGGGGAACTGAGTAAAAACCTGGTGGATGGAAAGAAGTAAGAATATATTCTTATATAAGGAGGACGTTTTTTACAATGATGGCTGTGAAACACTGGAACAATGTTTCCAGAGAGGTGGTAGATGGCCCATCCCTGAAAACATTTAAGGCCAGGTTGTACCAGGCTCTGAGCAACCTAATTTGCAAGTGTCTTTGCTCATTGAAGGGAGGTTGGACTAGGGGACTTTTAAAGGGCTCTTCCAACCCAAGCTATTCTATAATTCTAAGATGCTACAATTCTATGACTCTTCAAAGCATCAGCTTGCACCTGTTTTGATGCTCACTGATACAATGGTGTGTGGGATTGTCAAATCATCTTTAACATGCATAAGCAAGGAGGACTAATTGGTAGATGGTGCTGGTGGTGGTTTTGCTATTCTCAGTGGGACTCTTTTTTACTTCTTCAAATCTCCAGCAGCTATTCTCAGCACTAGGTCAGCTTGGCCCCAGCTAAATGCTGAATATGCTTCCAGTAGCTTTTCCAAGCAATGGTACTTTAGCATTTGTATACACTCACATATGCATTATCTGTGTAGGCAAGAACATTAGGCAGGCCCTCTTTGCAGCTGTGCCAAGCACCTTTTCTCTGAGAGCATGCAGCAAATCAATTCCTGCTGCCAGTAGAATCCAGGGGGGGAAAAATTGGTCTTCATGGATTCCTGTAAGTGAAATATTTAACATATTCTGAAGCCATAAGTTAGTTTTC
Source organism: Drymodes brunneopygia (assembly GCA_013400955.1). Lineage (NCBI taxonomy): Eukaryota > Metazoa > Chordata > Aves > Passeriformes > Petroicidae > Drymodes > Drymodes brunneopygia. The sequence goes on along the minus strand of VZTZ01024866.1, from coordinate 958,544 downwards.
TCACATTTCTCCCATTTTGCAAAGAAAGTAGTAGTGCATGCATATTCATGAGTATATGAAATTGATGGGGAATAATTATGCTATTCCGGGTAGTAGTAAAAATGGTTACATTTTAGTCACTTTTAGGCTGAGAACCTCTGTGGAAATAGTCACTCAAATGTTTAGAAACTATATTCCTAAAGAATAGAGGATTCCTGAAGTTTCTATGCATCACAACAGTCTCCCCTTTAAGAAGGTCAGCAGAAAGTGGATTCAATTGTCTATATATGTTTTATTTTATACAGAATCTAGAATTTACTCTCAATATTATAGCTAGTACATTTAATTATACAATACATCTTACATACATATAATAGTTTGTATTTTTCTGATAAAACTTGCAGTGAGGCAGGTAACTGATTGTTACATTTGTTTGTTTCAGGTCAGAGAGTCCCAAGCAGTTCTGTGTTTTGGGCTACTGCAGATGTGTTGCAGTACACTTGATAAGGCAGATGTCTTTTAGGACTTCACAATTATTCATGGGGGAAAGGAAACATTTCAAAGAACTGCTAACTGAGAAAACTGCTCCAGAGTAAAATCACTTCAAGATTTCTTCTTTAGTTCACATTGCAATTATATGAAAATTTTGATTGATATTTAAGCAATAGCTTCCTGACTAAATCTAAAATTTTCTTGGTTTGGTCCCTGTGTATATTCTTGTATAAAAGCAAACCATTTGGCTGAACATCCTTAAAAAGCTATTTTTGGTTTGTATAACTAACCACAACTTGCAAGTCTTACATATCATAACGCATGTCAGCATTTCAAACATCATTTGAATACCATCAAACATATAATCACTTCCAGGTTGCAGAATGCTCTCATGCAATGCTAAAGACTTTAAACAGAGAAACTTTGCTGTGAAAAACATGGCTATTAGACACCTGATCAAAAAGCTCTCTGCTCAAAAACAGAAAGTCAAATTCACTGGCAGACAAAGCAATACTCTTGACACAAATATGACATCTCTCATTTGCTTAGAGAAGCCTAGACTGGTATCAGATGTAATGGCTATAGACATAATTAATGCAAATTATGCACTGCTGTGAGAAGACAGGGTTTCTAGACCACATGCTCATTGTTGACCTCTCCTTCTTCATGCTGCACCTATTTGGGGAAACATCAAGTATCTATTAAAAATGTCCTTTATACCATGTCATTTGTTTCTGAGTTTTCCTGTTAAAGATCAAAGGCAGATGATACCTTCTACCTTCAAACAGCGGTGAAATAGATGGCAATTTTGGGACACGGAAGAGACAGAAATCACCTTTCTCAGACTTCATTTCTTGGAACCACTATTATAGTGTCACAGAGGTTGTTTTGTGATAGATACCTCTGTTGATAACCAACTCCCCATGCACTCTTTCCTCACGCTGAGGAAGAGAATTTATAACTTCAATGACCAGAAGTGCCTACTATAGCCTACATGCCCCAGCACTCTGGAGTTACAAGTATAAGCACTTTCTCACATAAGTCTTCTTTCCTAACTAAAAATATTTCACCTCACATATGAAAACAATGTATAATCAAAATAATAATTTTAATAAAATAGCAGTGGGGTTAAAACCATTCTGTGTTCTCCTATTACATGTTAAAAATGCCTCAGTTTTTCTGGTGAGACAGATAAGATATGCCATTATATAATCTGCTTTCTTTCAATATATATCTAATGGACTAAGAGTTCACTTCATTACTGGTTATGGAATACACCTCTGGGAACTGGAACATTTCTAGCCTTACCCCAAACAGAAGGTACAGGGGTTTTCCTGTTTCTTCTGTGTAGTTTTCCTACAGCAGGTATTTGGTCTATGAAAACAGGGCAGGGCATGAAAGCAGGCATGTGGGCCTTCTTCCAGATTCAAGAAATTGGGTCTATTATTGTGATTTCAGCACATGCTGAATATTCAGTTATGCTCACAAAAATGCAGATGCTCAATCCTGGCTCCAGGAGAGATATGCTTCAAGGTCCTGATCCAATTTATGATGTGGGCAATTTCATCCTTGCAGGTGATTCTATTGAAATAAGGGAAAGTTCTTTTCTGATGCAGTTTCTAGCAGCTGGAGATGTGCTTTTTGGATTTGGGCCCTTGAATATTATTTGAAACATGTTGTGATGCATTGACTTGTGCACACATTGCTCTGTGTGGACTCCCACTGACTTCAAGGAGTCTGCTCACAGTGCCATGACCCACTCAAAAGTCAAAACCTGGCCTCAAGCACAACATATATTAACTCATCAAAAATTCATTTTGAGCTCTGTTTGGGGAAAGCCCTGTGCACATCTGTGGGTGGCAGCCATCAGTGTGTTTGGTGCTGCTTTCTAGCTATCCTTGATGCAGGAGAGAGAAAATTCATCAACTCTTCCTCTGAGGCCACAGGAATCACCAAGAGCTCTGGCTCAGCATTTCTCACAAGTCTCTATGTGTACTGCTCCCACCTCTCAGGGTTGCAGACTTTGGGATTCCTATCACCCTGCTGTTTTATGAGCTTTACTGAAGTTGTTTCTGTGCTTTCAGTGCATTTTGGGCTGTGGAATGAGATGCCAGAGACAGAAGGATGAACCTTCTAGCACAAATAAGATCCTCACAGCTAAATTTAGGGAAAATCCACAATACTCTATTGATTTTTTTTCTTTCTCAGTACTTAATAAAATTTCACTTCACTCTACAAATGTAACAAAATGATAGGATTGCATGTCCCATTTACCAGGGTGTCATTCCTAAACATCAAAAGGCTTCTTTAAAAGGACACGGGCTCTCCTTGACCATTTTGTCCAAAGTGGGTATGTGCACAAAACCAGGTAAGAATTTCTGTATTGAATTTCAGTAAAATACTAGTGATTATATGGCTGGTTCACTGTAGAACTTTGAACACTAAACAATGATGTTGTCTTTACAAATGCAGGGACTTCATCCTATTGATTTATTTGTCAACTTTTGTCAAAGTATAGACAGGTATTTTTCACATCCGACAGTTTCACGATGAAATCACGTGATTGTTCAAAACAAGGATAGCATAAACCAATCAAAATCTTTCTTTTGGTGAGGGAGGAGAGAAAAAAGAGCATGAGAATAAGACCCTCTTATTGTGTCTTACTCATCTTGGTGAGAAATAAAAGAGTGCAGTCCCATGCCTAAGACTGAGTTATAAATACTTGTCACTTTTGGCCTCGAGTAAAACAGACCATATGTCCACACTGCAGCCACCACAGGTTGCATGAGCAAACCTGAGTTAGGCTTGAGCTCTCTCCCAGGCCTGCCTTGGCAGCAGGGACATCAGTGCAAATTCACCTCTCCAATGAGCCAGCTCCTTTGGCAGCATCACTGTGGCACCTATGGTCTGAGCAGTGCCTCAGCCAGCTCACGGCTTTGTCTCTCTGACCCCAGTGAGGTGAAGAAACAGTGGAAACAGGAAAAAGACAGAGAGGGGTGGGGGAAAGGAAGAGTGAAAGTTACAAAAGTCAGTACTCTCCAGAAAAAGTCATGACAGCTGCTCTGCATTAACCATTGAGCCACAGTTCAGGAGCACGACTCCCTTTGCTTCTCAGGGATCTCAGTCCATTGGTACGATCAGCCTTCCCTGCTTCGTCTCTCCCTTCAAGCATGGCAGAGCTGGTTGCCCCCTATATTGTCCTCCTGCTGATGCAGTGCAGATCAGATGAAACCTTAGAGGGAGGGCAAAGGCAGTGACAGCAACAAGGAACTCATGAGGGAGGAGTAAGCAGAGCAAGGTCCTGGGTGAGTCACAGTGGGGTTTCAGCGCTCTCCAGGAAATGTGGCCACTGATTACTACACTTCCATTTGCAGTCTGAGGTGTAGGAGGCATAGACCTCAATATGCATGAGCAAATGGCAGTGTCTGAAGGCTGAACCACTACAGCTTTAGCATAGTATCCCTCTGTATCCAGGATCCTTTCATTAGCTTCCCCACAGAAGATAGCACTGGCAGAATTGCCTGGCGTCACTTTTGGCACACCCCTGTACCAGTAACATCTAACTCCTCACTCTCTTGTCCTTCGATCTCTGGGACACTCCATGTACATTTCTGTTGTTTGCCAGACAAAGAAATAAATCCCTGGAGTAAGTAAGTCTGTCTGGCAGGTGGATGCAGCAACTCCTGCACACTGAACAAACACAGCAGAGTATTTCAAGCTATGCTGTACACAGCTACAGACACAACCAGATAAATGTCAGAGTTGCTCCAACACAGGACTATGGTATGGTTTGTCACAAGAAAGCCAAATGAGATCCACGTTATCTCCCTCATTCGCATGGCACACACAGTTCCTGGCTTTGGTGTATGTATATAATTACTGAGAAGGGATTCAGGTGAAGTTTAGATCCTGCACTATGCGTTTCTCTCTCCCCTCCCCCCAGGTCAGGGAGGTAAATATAGAAATAACTTCACAAGAAAATTTGAGTATTATGTTTCTATAAAAGAATTTCAAGAAAGCAACAGGTGACTAATATTACTGATGTAACAGGAATATAATAGGTGAATTTCAGCAGTAAATCACAATCATGTTACCTATGCCTTAGGGTATTGAGACGTGATGCAGACTTGAGAGCTTTAGAGACCTCTGATCTGTGTTCCATTTCAGGGATGTGAAAGTGTCTCATAAAAACAAGAGGGGAAAATGAAATAACACTGGAGATTTTAAAAAGTTCCTGCATTCTGTCACAAAATAAAAAAAGATTTGTTCTTATTATATTTCTGATGTAATCATGAGCCTTCAGCTTGAGACATGATAGAGTGCTACTATGTGAAAATCCATACTGAGATGTTTCCATGATCTCAATGATGATGATGATGATGATGATATTCATTTTTATTATTTTTATTTTATTTTATTTTATTTTAATTTATTTTTTTAAAGCAGAGCTTTAAACAAAGGAAAAAAATTCTGGAAGTAGCCACAGGTGAAACAACACACTACTTTCTAGGACACCAGTCAAACTGGTTCCAACTGGATATAAGGAAAAACAAATCATCAGGAGGAAAATTAGGCATTAGAGCAGGTTGCCCAGGGTTATTGTGCAATCTCCATCCTTGGAGATTTTCAAGACACAACTGGATAAACACTGAGCACTCTGGTCTGATTTCAGAGCTGACCCTGCTCTGAGCAGAAAGGGGGACTAGAGACATCCTGAGGTGCTTTTCGACCCAAATGTTTTATGTTCAGTTGAGTAGCAGGTAATGATTCTGCTTTGTGGTGAAGCATTTTTTTAACATGTAGAATGGGGGTTTTCCTTTCTTATTAAGAAAAATAAAGCCTCCTGAATATTTACATGAAAATGGAAGGTGTAGGAGTGTCAGCTGCATCAATCTGAGCCTTCTGGCTAGGGTGGTGGCTCAAAAGGTGAGAGACCCAGCTTCACATCTCTACTGCATGACTCAGAGTAGAAGTTTTCCCCCTGTACCACTCCAGATGGGTTGCAAATGTCACACCATTCAGATCTGTGTCTGCCTCAGCTTGCTCATAGACATCCTTGATGGTTTGTGGTCACCATTACGTTTTTGGCTCAGCAAGGCAGCATGGTTTGGGGATTAAGTCCTGAGCCCTCTGGAATCCAGCAGCGGTCAAAGGTGGTACAGTGCCTGCTGTGGCTTGGCCCAGCCTCAGACTGCTCTAAGTTGTTTGTGGCCCCTCTTTGTTCACAGAGCAGCTCTTGAGACTCCACAATAGCCCAAGAAAGGTCATGCTGCTGATTTTCTCCTTCTCCTTAGCACATGCCGGTCACAGCCTAGTTCTGCAAGGTAAGTATGGGCTAACAAATGTCAGCACCCAGATCCCAGACCAGTCTCCTTTGTCACCTTACAGACAGTACATAGAGATTGCAAAGGAGCCCCAGGGGGAGCACAGTGTTTTCAGCATCTCTGAGAGCCCATTCAGTGCCCTTGGAGGCTGGCTATGCTGCACAGAGCCAAAAGTTCCCAATGGCTAATCCCACCCCTAAAACTGTCTCCTTCTGTACCCTCAAGCACAGCATTTCACCTCTCTGTTGCAATTTTTTCATCTGTAAAATTGGGATAATGACATTTTGCTAACTCACAGGACTGCTGTGAACCTTAATTAAGGTATGTTTTGTAAAATGCTGTAATGAGGGAAAGCACTAAGAAAAAGTAGATTATTTAGTTAAGCTGGCTGATGTGTTGCCAGACTTGCCTGAATAACTCAGGATCTGTGCGTACACACTGGAGATTGCTATTCTGTACACCTTCAAAGATAAGTATTGCAGGACTAGAGTCTTGGGCAGGCAGGATTCATTTAGGGAGTGCCTCTTCCTAAGCAGACTGGTGTGCAGCACTTACTGAGAGTGACAGAGTGGGTCAGGTTGCAGAGACCACAGCAGGTTATCTGGTCCAGCCTCCCTGCTCAAGTAGGATCATCCTAGAGCACGTGGCACAGGATTGTGTCCAGATGGTTTGCAAATATCTTCAGTGAGGGAGAATCTCTGGATTCTCCACAACCTCTCTGGAGAATCTGTTCCAGTGCTCGGTCACCCACACATGGAAGAGGTTCCTCATGTTCAGGTGGAACTTCCTCTGTTCCAGTTTCTGCCTGTTAGCTCTTCTATTGCACCATTGAGAAGAGCCTGCACCCATCCCATTACACCTTCCCTTCAGATAATTAGAGACACTGATGAAATCCCCTCTTACATTCACTTCCCACCTTCTTTTTTTTTATTTTGTAGTGAGCAAACAACTTTGATTTACCAAGATCCACCTTAAAATGGAGTACAAATCCAGATGGCAGGATAGTCTGCAGTACCAAGGACTGAATGCAAATTATCCTTTCTAATCCCCTCTTTCTGTGTATAGGGAAGGCCACATTCCTACAGATGACAGGTAGGAAACCAAATAATTTCTGTACTGCAGTGTCAGATATTATGAGGTGATAGCATTGTATCCAAATGCCTTTTCCTTAGTGTGTGAACAGGAGTTTTGTGATGGAGTTGCTCTGTTTTGCTGCCACCACACAGCCACAGATCCTCCTCTGCCATGGGCTATAACTTGCACAAGGTGGCTGAGGCAGCGTTTCTTGCAGGGAAGCAAGCAGTGTCTCCACAGGGTTTGCCCTGCCTGCTGTATCCAACTCTTCACATGTACTCAGACTTCATGTCACTATTTTCTCTATGGAGAAATGCTGGATAGCCAGACAGCAAGGCTTTGGGCATCTGGCAGCACTCAGCAGAGGGGTGACTATCACATAAATCCATGCAAACACAGCGTCTCACAGGTATGTGTCCATCTGGACATGTTCATTTTGCACCTTACAGCACACAACAGGTGATGACCATCACCCTCGCATCTTCCTTCCAGTTCCTTTGCTACTTCCTGGGCCAGGAAAGAATTAACTGCTGTGAGCTACACTGAACAACTGAGCAACTGGATGGAGAAAGGCAGCACCGTGACAGGCAGGACTGGGACCCAAGCTGTGCCTCTGGTCCCTCAGAGAGCAGGAGTCAGGCAGTCAAAGGGACAGTGTGGGGACATTGTGCCTCTCTGTGTGGATCTTTCATTGTCCTTGTTCTACACCTGCAGAGGTAGGTGTCACCCCAGCCTTTGCCAAGGAATGTGGCCCTGCTCTGCTCTCTCCTGCTCACATGCTGCCTGGTTGCATCCCTTGCATGAGAAAAGACCAGTCCCTCCAGTCAATTCATCTGGAGCAGTGGTGAGGTCTAGGACTCCATATTCTTCTCTGAGGAAGATTTAATCTGTCTGTCTCTTAATACCACCCTGTTGCTCTTTGATCAAAGATTATTTAAGCTATTATTGAAATATTGTGCTCAGACTTCTATTATGGTTGGTATTCACAGAAACAATGCTCCTCACTAGCTGAGCAAATAATGTCGAGCTGTTTGTTTTAGACAGAATTCCACATATTCACTTTATGTTACTTTCACACTGCTGGTCACTAACAATGACACTTGTCCAGGGCTACAAATAATTACTGGGAATCATATTTCGGCGACATTTCCAGCAAGCTTCTACAGTGAAAATTCATTTGCAGAACTTCCAGTTCCTAGGTATTTCTTTAAGATTCAGACATCTTACTGGCTTTGGGGTTTTGCATTCTAATGAGTGCTAGTCTTCCTCACTGTGTTTCCATTCTTTACATTTTAACCATGTTTGCAAAATGTCAAACATCTAAATCAGTTTGTCTTTTGTCAGATATGGAAGATTATTGTCTGTAATGATCAGCAGCCACTAACCTAGCTGAATCCATGCTGTTTGTTTGCTAGTTCTACTATGGACTCCTAGGTTCTCAAGCTCAAGCATCAGCACAGTATCTTTTTTATTGCAAGATTGTTTAGAGTAGCAGATACAGAGTCAGAGCAATGATCACAGGCCAAGAATAAACGTTTGATGTTGCTGCCCTGTTTAGATACCTGACATGGCATACATGGACATATATTTTCACAGCAGAGTTACTTAGTCCAACCTGAAAAATCAAGCTGTTGATGTGAGGTATAGGTCAGGCTTAAGAAATTAGTAGATGCTATTGACAATCTGGAACTTTGCCAAAAAAGTTCCTGTCAAGGTCAGGTTTTTTTGTTTCAATTTGGTTTGTTTTTTTCAAGTACTCCTGAGAATCATAGAATCATAGGATGGTTTGAGTTGGAAGGGACCTTAAAGATCAATCCCCCTGCCATGGCAGGGACACCTTCCACTACAACAGGTGGTGGCTCAAAGCCCCATCTAAGCTGGCCTTGAACACCTTCAGGAATGGGACAGCCTGCTCCCCTTTTCTGCTTGTTTGTTTTTAGTGAGTATTTCAGAAAGTTGTTTCCAAGCTATATTTTGGAACAATAAGTGCACTTCAACTGCTGCCCCACTTAACAGAGAGAATTTGCATTGTTGAGATCCATCATGCGTTTGAAAACTGTTGTATGGCGAGTGTAATAATCCAAATTATTATTTGCTAATCCAATTAGGTATTTTAATTAAACTGTGCAAAGTTCAGTGCTGCTGTGAGGTTTTATATCTGCCTCTTGGTTCATTTTATTTTCTAATTTTTCAGTATTATCAGATGACAGAGCTCTAGCTCAGAAAAACAAAGGTGAGGTGTCTGCATATTGACATACTGAGTGGGTAGCTCTCAAACACTCCCGTCACTCTTTCCTGAACAGTCAAGTCAGATAAAATTGCAGATCCTATCATTAGCAAAGGCATCCAGTCCATTCCTCTGCCACTGGCTCACTCCTGGCTGTATACTTACTTCTGTTTCCTTGTGACCGTCACCTACACTTCAAATCTGCTCAGAATACTCCTATGGGATCTGGGCTCAAACTGATGTGGAAGATTTGTTACATAAACTAGCAAAGCCCAGAAATAGACTGAGGGAGTGCACATGAACTCTGATAATTCCACCCAAAAAAGGCAAACTGAAGTAAACCTAAGCTGTAGTTGCTTTGTACTTGACAGAAGAGCCCTACTGTTCAAGCACACCCTTCACTCCACAACGTGCCTTGTTACATCTATTCTCATGCTTCTGGAACAAAAGGAAGAGGAGAATGGTAACTCCTCTGTGGCCAGATACAGGAACCCTTTCCCTTCATATGAGAGAAAGTGACCCACACAATACTCTCTTCTTCCTAAGCAGAGCTGGAGGGAGGCAGAAAACCAGCCTTCCCAAGTGGGGAGGTCTGATGAGCTGTCACATCCCAGCATGCTGCTTTCAGGGCCAGAACGAGCTTTGAGCTAGCAACTAATTCTGCTCCGAGAGTGCAATCTTTCCTTTTCTCTATGCACAAATAGTGCTGATTCTGAACCAACAAAAAGTGACTGACCATCCTCTTAGGCAAGCAATATGACCATGACTATTCCTCCTCTGCTTGTAGATGGAATATCAGACCCTGCCTACCACTGTATGGATGGAAACAAAAGCAGTACAACTCCCTACAAGCATAGGAGTAGGACAGGCAGTGTCTTTCCTGACACTTGTCAGGAGCAACACTAGCAGAGCTTTAACTCTCCTCCATGTTTCTACAACACCAGCTGGACAAGAGAAAGAATAGAAAAGCAGTCCTATATTCCTTTGATTTTATTATATGGAGCTTTATTCTTTTCTTTGCCAAGTTCATATTGTCAGAATAATTTATTTTAATTTTAATTATTTTAAACATCAATTCTTTAGAGTTTTTTTTTCATTTTGAATGATCCTATACTTCCAAAAGTCTCCTCCAAATCTGTTTCAGAAAGACTAGAAAGGGCTGTTTTCCTGCTGTGATGTGGGATGTTAGACAACCTTGCTGCTGATCGGTGAAGAGCCAGGTTCCAAGCTGGCAATGGGCTTCTCATCAACTGCTGATTGAGATTTGTAAAATTATACATGAGCTGATAGCCGAGATCTGTAATTGTGATATTAACTGTGACTGCCAAAGGAGGCAGTAGGAAGATTCCAGCCAGCAGGCCACCACTCTTGTTAGTATGATTATTACCTCTGTCCTGCATCAGCATTCAGGATGTGCTTTACCTGGGGCTGGACTTACGGCCACCCACTGCCACCCACAGCCCTGCTACCCGTCTGTCACAATGCATTCCTGCTGTGGAAAGCTTGGTGTTGGTGTAGCACAGGTTGCAGTGTCTGCTTAGTCAGTGGTTCCACTTCTTATTAAAGGTTACTTAAGATCAGCAGCGCGGCTTTCTCCCTGCTCATTCTTTTCCCCCACCTCCAGCAGAAGCAGCCAGGGAGCTCTTCTCACCCTTTCTGATGCGTCCTCTGTATCTCAGAGCTGGAGGCACTACCCCTGCACAGCTCCCAGCTCTCCCAGTTGGCTAGGCAGAACTCCAGTTTGGGGTTTCAGTTTGGGATTGCAGCCAGGCTTATCTTATCTTATCTGCAGAGGTTTTTGCCTGAAACCAGGCCTGAAGGGTTTTCGGTCCTCACAAGTGAGGGGGATTTTTTTGTCTGACTTTTTACCAGAGGAGGCCATATCACTCTGGGTTTCATTCTTTTTAGGTAAACAACTCTCTAGTCTGTGTAGATGTGCCTCCAGGCAAGTATAGATACATTTTAGGAACTGAATAAATACCTCAGCTACACATTTGATCTTGGCAAACAGGGAGTTATTTCACCACGCAGGATGAAGATGGCTCTTGTAGCATAGGTAGATAAGAGATAACTTTCCAGAGATATACCTGGCAGTGTTCCTTTCTGGGCTATCTGAAGCCTCTAAAGTAATTTCTTTCTATTCAATGTGCTTGAAAAAATTTATAGTTTTCAGTCTTACAAAAAACCAAAATTTTCATGATTGGGTCAGAGAAAGAATAAAATGCATTCTTAGTTTCTGAGTTTGAGGGAAAGGTGATGAGCATGACAGTCAGAGAAAGCACATGGTGACACTAGGCACTAGGCATGGCTATGCACAGTTGCATTTCTTCTGTTGCTCTTGGAAGATAAAACAGAATTACCTTTCTCCCCATGCCTAAGTGGGTATTTCACAGAAACTGTCTGACTGGCTGAGGGGGCCGGCCACATTCATCCAAAACACAATTTTCTGAGAAGTTGGTCTTTGAAAGAACATGTGCATCAACAAGTAAACACTCTCTCCATCCTATTTTTTTTTTTAACCTGAGAGGTGAGTCTTCCTCCCACAGTGAAAGAACCCTTGGTAAACTCCAGCCTGGGAGCCCAGCCACTCCTAATATTAGCTTGCGCCATTATGCAAATGTAGCACTGGTGCTCCCACAGTCTGGGGAGGGACCCATTCCCAGCTTCCCACAGCATCCAACAGCTGCCTACGGCCTGGGCTCTGCCACCATTGAAGACTGCAGCTCTGACTCGGGTTTTGCCAGCTTCTGTCACTGGATATACTTGTTGCAGCTCTGTGCCTGAGAGTCTCTCCCTCCTCCAGTTTTCAAATGCAATAAAACATTAATTGCTGAGAATACACAACTTCAGCTGCTAGCATTTAAGAAAGACAGTGAAAGTAAGATTTCAATCATAATCCTTTATCTCAATGCCTACATGTAAACCTAATCCAGTAACTTTCTGTTTACCTTTTCTGGATAACAGTATAAACCTGCTCAGCAATTTCAGAAGGCATTGAAAAAAACCACAAAACCCTGGGATTTTTGCATTTTTTAATTTAATCTCCCAGCAAAGCCTGAGAAGACATTAGAGCTCCTGACAAAAAGTGAGCAGTCTGTTTCTCCACACTCAAGAGCTATTCCAGTAGTGCACTGAAACACTTTTTCACTCAGATCAAATAAACTATATTGACTCAATTTCTCCACTAAACAGGATCCAAGTCTGGACACAATGGGACTCGAACATTAAGGGGTTCCAAACTGACAGATGCTGTGTTTGGTTTGATGGTTCTGGGATAAGTTTTGGGCCCTGGCTGAGATGGTAACGTGTTGGTGTGCCCCTGTGGAGGACCAGGTCCAGAAGAGTTGAAATCTCTTTTCTTCCCACCTCTCTTCAAAAGACTCACTCACCTCCCTGGAGCACAGGAGGGGAGCAGTGAGTACCCCTCACCCTATCACTGATCCTCTTGCATCATGCAAGGCAACCTGAATGAACAAATGCTTACAGGCTGGTCTATTCTCCCATTTAATTTTGCTCATCTATGATGGTGAGAATACTTAAATATCCAAACAGAGAATACTTATGGTTGCCTGCCTGTTAGCACAATTTTTTTACGCCCGCCTCTAAAACTGTAAACATGGGAATCAAACATCTGTTGTGCTTTCAGCAGGAAAAGAGATTACAGTGAGGTACAACTACTAACATTCTTTATTTCTGGCTCAGACTTTTTTTTAATTGCTAAGAGTTTTAACACAATGATCTTATACACAATATAAAAGAACTTACATTTAAATAGGCTTACAGCTATTTTCACTACATCTTAATAATTTGAATGACACATGCCTTACTCTTTTATGAGATGCCATGGTAAAAAAACCCTGTCTAGCCCAGCAAAGTTCTCTCTGCATGGCTTCACACCAGTATACAGGAATGGAACACTACACGAATCTCCAGTCTTCAACCAAAGCTGCCCAGTGACTTTCAGGTCTGCAAGTGGTCCTATTGTCAGGGTGTAAGACACATAATTTATGTGCTGCAAATGTTTGATGAGTTCATACATTCAAACTTGTAAAGGAGTCAGAATCATGCCATTGCTTTTGAAAGAAATCTGCATCCAGTCAACTGAGTTCAGCTGTGGCTGAAGGCACGCCAAAGTATTTTTGAGATAATAACTATAGGGATTATTGTTCATATAAAAATGATGCTATGTAAATTTATGTGTTCATTTCAGGCAGAACACTCTGTATCAATCATATTTTTTTTTAGAATGACTTGATTTTTAGACAGATTTCTTCTGCGCTGTAACTTGGAGTACACTTAAAGGAAATAGAGCTAAACAAAGAAATAGTTGTTTCCATCTCTTCAGCAATGTGTTGTAATATTGCCAAAGTTATCAAACTTTCTTATGAAAATATAAAAACATTTCTGTATAATTAAGTCTTAAGGTACATAAAAGGACACTTTTGATATTAATAATTTATATTTTTTTAAACTTCTCTGGCTCAAGATGTAGTAGCCAGCACTTTGCTGTGTGTTATTATGCAGCCCTGTTTTCTGAGCAGAAGCAGTCCTTCATGTTTGTATTTTAGAGGAAACACATCTTTCTGTATCACTGACTTTAGAAAAATGAGAAAAATGAATTTATTTCTCTGCATGCTTGGGATTCACTGGGTTTCCTCATGATAAATTTGCAGGATACAAATTTCCTTCCAGTGATATAAGGAGGATCTTTCTGCATGTTCCAGCCAGTCTACATGACTTTACTTTTGCTTTTGGGAAAGGGCTTCTGAAAACCTGCCAGAAGTTTTTCCCAGTGATTCGAACTGGTAAATTGTCATAGGCATGGGAATATCTCAAGACAAAGATGGTATGAGCCTCCTCTTCTACTCTTCGGCAGCATCACAACCCTTTCTGTGGTCTAAGTGTCTCTCCACCTTACACTGCCATCATCTGACAGAGGATCCAGAGAGACTAAAAACACTGCTAAGTAAAATGTGTTTATGTGACAACACAAAGAAAACAGACTCAGAAGAACATTAGAGTGTTCTGATGCCACCACTGCTAGACAATATCGGCCAGTGTGCGCACAGCACAGTGCCTGGCAATAAAAACAGGAAAATGCTGGGCAAGAAGGAGCCTCTGTTGACAGTACATGTATATAGTTAATATTTGATGGAGGAATGGAAGGAGAGGAGCAGGATTCAGAAGTGATTTCCTTCATCTGGTAGTTCTTATGAAGTGAAAACCCCACAAACTCGATATGAAAGTAGCATGTAAGGAAACTTAAGAGATCAAGTAGCTGCTAAGTCACCAAATCTCTAAAATATTTTCCCCTCCAGGTCACATATTATGAAAAGATATTGCTTTCCAATCCTATAATATTTTTTACTTTTTTTTTACTGGGATAAATTTGTATTTGTGTTTGACAATCAATCTTGGAAGCTAAAGTCCATATACGCACAAGAGAGTTCATTTGGAAGATGATGTTGCAGATGGTGTTGATTCATTCTATACTCAGGTTATCAGACAGATATAGAAAACATTTTATATTTTTATATATTTTGCATTCTAGAATGAGCTGTTTAGGAAAATGCAGTTTCTAAAAAACAAAAGTTACAGAACATTTCTACTTTATGAAACAACTTTGTAGTATGTCAACAGTTTGGCTCCACAACCCTCAGGTTTCAGTAAAACCTGTGCTAGATAATGTAAGATTAGAAATAAAAACTGCATTTGAAAAAAAAAAATATTTAAACTATTGGCACTGATGGTTTAGTCTTTTAGTTTGGATTTCTCCTTCCTGTTTTCTTGTTACTGGTACACACAGGACAAATAAACTGACTCAGCAGTCATGTCAGTGGCTTAATCTTTTTCTTTTTCGTTGCTTTTCCATTTTTGTTCCCTCATAAATACTTATTTTTATTGACTCATCTCTTCATTTATTGACTAGTTTGCTTCCACCAAGTTCCTCCTCTTGAAGAACAGTGCCCTGGCTGCCTCCTGTCCCTCGTTCTCTCAGACAGTTCAACAGGTGAAGTCTCCAAATGAGGAGGGGATCTCCTTTCTGCCACCAGCGTAACATCCAGGCAGTGGAGTAACAAGTACCTGACTTATGCTGCTTTTAATTAACCAAATCTAATGTGATGCTTGTTCATTATAACCATCTCCTTAGTTTTATTGCTCAGTTGATTTTTAATACATATTGAAGGTCTTGTAAGTGGTTCATTGCATTCAGCATTGCAGTGTCAGTCAAAGGTCTTTTTGTTGCAAATTTTAGACCTTATTAATTCATGCACAGCACAAGAAGCCGTGGATATCTATTTTCAGTGGAGATATAATTAAAAGATACATAAGTACTGTTAGAAAATATTCCTAGAAAACTTTACTCTTTCAGCATCTGATGTTTGCTATAGGTAACATTCTGAGCAGTCTTCTAGGCTCACCAAAGATTAATATCATAACAGTTAACCCGTGGAAAAATGCCTCAATTTTTCAGCTGAGCACCTGTTATCTTTGCAATTTAAAGCATTGAAAACCTTTTTCATTAATGCTTTGAACCTAATCATAAGTTTGAATATAAATAATATTCAATATTATTTCTATGCACTGAAGTCAGTACAAACCTGATAAAATTCTCACTAAAGGAAAGAACATCTGATTAAGTCATATTGGACTCGCTTATTAGATGGATGGGAGGCATTGCAAAGTGTTCACTCAGCAAGAAACATTTGCTTTCTGTAGATTTTCTAATGGAAAGGTTTTTGTTCTTATATGTTAATGAACAAACCTCTCTGGATACACAAGAACAACTCTTTGAGTGGACACATCTATTCTTCAGTGAGCTACTACTTTATTTATTCTGACAAAAAAAAGATTTCTTTTCCTGTATATATGGATTAACATGGACGGCAATAGCTGCCAAAAATCATGCCTACTGATATTCTAAATGGAGAAGTATTAATTATTTTTCTTAATGGAGGACTTTTGAAACACTTGGAGTGCAGAATGATAAAGGAAAGTCCTGACTAGCTATGATCATGTGGTACCTTTTGCAGGAATTCATCCACTAGCTCCAGCATCGTGGCCCTATGATTTGCATAACTTTCTGCCTATTCAAATGCATATTTCCATTACAATTGTATGAGAGAGATTCTTAGTATTTTTCTCTGCTGTTAAGCAGCTGCTGCCTTTCAGTGTTGGTAAAAGAGTTCTACACATGATTTTCCTTTTTTTAAATGAAAGTGCTTTGGGATCTCTCTAGCTGAAAGATGGACTACAGATGCAAATTATTCTTAGCCACATAACTCAGAATTACCTTTGCTTTTTATTCTAAATCTGTATCTGGATATATAAAAATCCTGAAAACTGGTGACATTAGACCTGCTCATATAACTGACATGCTTTTGGGGAAAATAAACAGATAGAACTGCCAACTGCTGCATGCATGTTGTAATGGAATGAGTGCTAATGCTGAAAAATATCTCATTTAATGAAATTTTTAATACAAAAATTTAATTGCATTTATATGTTTAGAAAACAAGCCCCAGAAAATTAATATCCAAAAGCTTGAGTGAATGTATGTCATAGCTCTTCAAGTTTCTTTTTCCCACCAGTTTTATTAACACAGACATTTGGGTTTGCACCAATACTTCTTCTTTGAATCTGTTTATGTAAGTTTCCTCCAAGTAATGACTGTAACAAAACATACCCTGGCAGAACCTTGCAAAATATAAGCCTGTTTAAGTTATTCAGTAAAGATAACATTTCTTCAAAACAGCAGAAAAAGAGACTCTAGCTCCATGTAAATTAAATTTAGAACACTCCTTTGCATGGAGTGAAAGTCTGGCAGGCCAGGAAAAATCCATAAATGTGATTGCAGTGACAGAAAGTAAAACAAGAAAGAGGTCTCTGATGTCCAGGCAGCACATGCATGCCCCGTGCAGGAGAAGTCTCTGCACAGAACTGTCAGTGACTTGCTCCCCCATCCCCATGACATGGTTGCCTCCCTTTCCAAGCTTTCCAAAAGCTTCCAGACAAGATTTGAACAGAAACAAAAATCTGAGTGAAAGAGCCAGAATAACGTGCCTATCAAACTTTTATGCAGTTATTTAGCTACAAGCAGCAACAGGGGCTCCAATGTTTAGAGACTTCCCATCTCGCTGCTGCTATACCAATGTCAGGAAGGGTTTTGGTAAATGCTCTCCCATTTACACACTGCTCAGCACCACGGCAAAGCCATGGGCAATGCTGGTTACTTGCAGGGATTGCGACCAGAACTTCAGTATGGGTCAGTACAAATGGTTTGCCCAGTCACCACCTTTCCTGTGGCAGCAATCAAATCATGCCTTCCAGCAGAGACTGGAGTACTCCATGAGAGGTCGATGTTACAGTGGAAGGCTATTTTGATAAAGATTTAAAGGTAATGCCCTTAACTACAGTACAGATGAGAATCATGGAAGTTTCTGCTTGTGTCTCTCATTGGAATGCAAGCAAGTAGCAGGCTTTCCGAGGAGGGTCTGCAGGACAGGTGCCAGAAAACCAAACCCCTTCAGGGTTTCTTCATCTGAAAATGAAGAGAGGATGTGGATGGGTTAAACATATAGGTAAGATTCTGAATATAAATGCTAGTTTAAATACTTGTCAAGGCATTCTCAGTACCACAGTTGCTCAAGGTTTTTGTTTCAGAGCTAAAGATAGCTCTGCTGGTAACATGAGACAAAATAACGGTGGAATTGTTTTACTCCTAGAGAGGCTGGGTACTAAGGAACCAGCTTTATTTCCTCCCACCACCAGCTCCTTCTAAAAGATCCTTTACTGTGAGCATTACCTTGTATTTCTTAACATGAGCTGTAATGGGACCTCAACATCTCTATGGCAGTTCTGTAAATGCAGGACTGCCTCTGGGGTATGGCCACTGGCCTGTATCAGGTGTGCTGCTAATGTAAGTCAAGCAAGCCTACGTTTATGCATTTTAAAATACGAGACTCCTGTTTCCATGACAGAAGTTGAAAGAGACAAAGGGCTGATGTCTCATAGCTTCAAAATAAAATGGATTTTTAGCATGGCAAAAGACTTGCTCGGTTTGCTGCCAGTCCAGTCCCAAGTGATGCAAGACATCTCTTCCACTCCACTCTCCTTTGCACCAGAATTGCTGTAGCTCCCTCAAGAGACAAGAGTATTTCTGCTGAATTTCCAACTCTTAAGATAATTTGTGCTGCTTGTGGCATGCAAACGAGCTTTATGGCACTGGGATATCTTTACAATGTTCAAAGCAGTGAAAGAACCCCAAGGTATGCTGCACCATTCAGAATCTAAAAGAAAATTGAAATTCTGCTCCTAATGCAATGAAAAAAAATGGAAAAAAACCCATAATCTGCAATAAGTGTCTGCTTTTGATTGTGAACATTAGCAGGCAGAGATTAGCACCTTTCCACTCTGTTTCTATAAAAGCTCTTTTATGCAGCCATAAAGTGCAGAAGGGCTGTGGGTAGATCTCTGCCAAAGATCATGCAGTTTAGTGACGGTCTTGGCTGATGAGACACTTCAAGACCTGATCCAGGGCATTGAAGGAACATGGAAAAGGATGCAGAAGCAGCAGGCAGTTACCTAATACTATCAAGTCTCAATAAAAAATGACAAGCTGAGACATTTTGGCAGGCTTTCTGAATACCTAATAGGACAATGCTTGTGTAAACGGGCCTGGAAGTGAGGTTAAGAGAAATAAATTAACAGCAGAAAAAAAACCCCAAACCCACACTTTAGAAGCAGCCAATTATTTCAGTTCAAAGCTCCTGAGAACACATCTGACCATAGAGTGACAGAATTAGCCTCACTGATAGTTTCTGCAAGACACGATTCACGTCCAGTATTTTATATGTTGCAATTTAGCAGAAATGCTCCCACCCGAGCCAGAATACATAAATATTTAACTTTTTGGCAGAGCGACCGTGAGAACATTTGTACCTATGGATTTGCCGTGGCACATAAACAAACCCGTACTCCTTCCTCACAGCGACAGAAGCGAAAGGGAATAAAACCCCGGGATGGCCGGGAGGGTCTGGTTTTTCCACGGGACCAAGTTCTCACAGCGGTTTCCTTAAACCACCAGACCGCGCTGATCGCAAAGGCAAATGCGGGACATTCCCACGCACCGGGCAGACGTGTCTGTGCACAAGGGATGTAGGCGGCGGTGGGAGAGGCGGTGCGGTGCCCTCCTCCTCCTCTTCCCGGCGGGATCCGCCGCTTCGGCCACCCCCAGCACAGGCGAGACCCGTTNGGGGCCGGGCGCGGAGCTGCGGGCTCGGGGGTGTGAGCGGCCGGGCAGGGCGCCCCCAGGATGCTGCGGTTCCTGCGCAGGACCTTTGGCCGGCGGTCGATGCAGCGCTACGGGCGAGGAGCCGGGCGCGGAGCCGGGCGAGGTGGGCTCGGCGGCGAGGGGGACGAGCGGGACGGGGGGCTGCGAGGAGCGGCCGCCGCCGTCGTCGGCTCGGGAGGGTTCCCTTCCTCGCC